>UESW01001625.1:173182-211458 GCA_900491605.1 Calamus simplicifolius
TCTCTTGTAAGGATCTATGTCTATCCTATCTTGTGAAGAGTCAAGAACTTCAGTCAATGAACAGATGAGAGAACTAAGCTAATACGTTAGCGTTGGAGAGATCTTTACAAGTTGAGAGAGTTCTTCCTGTGGTGACTCCAGTAAACCTAACGAACTATGGTGTTGGATTTAGCTCCTCATTTTTCAAGCGGATGATTTATCACCTCATTAAACCTAAGAAGTGTTTGGTGTGATGTGGCTAATGTAGCCACATGGGTAATTTCGGAAAAATCAAAACATGGGTGCGCCCCGGCATCTCCAAACTCGCCGAGTCGGCCCGACCCTTTCTGGTTGGCCCTTCTCGGCCTCGGCACCTCCAAGCCCACCGAGTCGGTCCCGACCCTTCCTGGTTGGCCCTTCTCGGCCCCGGCGTCTCCAAGCCCGCCGAGTCGGCCCCGACTCTTCCTGGTCGGCCCTTCTTGGCCCCGGCATCTCCAAGCCCGCCGAGTCGGCCCCGACCCTTCCTGGTCGGCCCTTCTCGGCCCGGGTGTCTCCAAGCCCGCCGAGTCGGTTCCGACCCTTCCTGGTCGGTCCGGACGCCTCCAAGCCCGCCGAGTCGGTCCCGACCCTTCCTGGTCGGCCCTTCTCGGTCCCGGCGCCTCCAAGCCCGCCGAGTCGGCCCCGACCCTTCCTGATCGGCCCTTCTCGGCCCCGGCATCTCCAAGCCCGTCAAGTCGGCTCCGACCCTTCTGGTCGGCCCTTCTCGGCCCCGGCATCTCCAAGCCCGCCGAGTCGGCCCCGACCCTTCCTGGTCGGCCCTTCTCGGCCCCGGCATCTCCAAGCCCGCCGAGTCAGCCCCGACCCTTCCTGGTCGGCCCTTCTCGGCCCCGGCATCTCCAAGCTCGCCGAGTCGGCCCCGACCCTTTCTGGTCGGCCCTTCTCGGCCCCGGCGCCTCCAAGCCCGACGAGTCGGCCCCGACCCTTTCCGGTCGGCCCTTCTCGGCCCCGGCACCTCCAAGCCCGCCGAGTCGGCCCCGACCATTCCTGGTCGGCCCTTCTCGGCCCCCGGCGTCTCCAGGATCGCCGAGTCGGCCCCGACCATTCCTAGTCGGCCCTTTTGGCCCCCGGCGTCTCCAGGATCGCCGAGTCGGCCCCGCCCCGGCACGTCCTAGTCGGCAAGGTCGGCCCCAGCCACCCTGGCCGACCCAGACAAGCTTCGGCTCCCCAAGAGAGTCGAGACTTCCCGGTTTCCTTCAAATCTGCCCCAGCATGGCCTTGGTAGCTCGGGAAGCTACCTCTCTGACCCACGCCACCTGACAACGCCAGATCCAACTACCCACTGGCCATGCTGCTGATGGGACTAGACCCAACTACCCAATAGCCCCGCTAGTTGATGGGACTTAGCCTATCAACCGCCGCTTTCTCCTTTTCCGATGAGACATGACCCACCATCCAGCGCAGATTCATGCAACTCCCAAGAACTTAGCGGGCATTCCTTCCTCACGGAATCCCACGTGATCATATCAGGGTCAACCCCTATAAAAAGGTGAATCCACTCAGCAAACAGGTATGCGCGATAATCTCGAAAAAATCGCTATCTTAAACCCAGAGAGAAATCCCTTCTCCTCTAGAGCACCCTTTCATCTAAAAAGAGCTCATTCGAGCTCCTCTTCGGCTGTGACCTCAATTGCTAACTTGGGCGTCGGAGGGTCCCACCGGAGAATCCTCTCGGTCCTGGGACTTCTTTGCAGGCAACCTGGTGAAGCGAAGCCTGGAGGATCCATCCATTCCCGACGTGCAGATCAGTGATTGGGCGTCATCAGATTGGCGCGCCAGGAAGGGGGCAAAAGTGGGTGTAGAACGCAGCAAGTACCTCAGGACTTCCCTGTGCTACATCGGGCCAAACTCTACTCCCCCCTCTCTTCTCTCTTTGGAGTTATGGTGGTGACACAAGCTCAGGACGCTTCCATCAGCTGTCCAGCGGGGCTTCCCCCGCCAGTTAGGCAGCAGAGGCCAACCCCCCTGTTGCCGATCCTCCAGTCACCTGCCCACCACCAAACGTAGCCGCCCAAACAGCAGAGCAATTGGCGACCCTCTCCCAACAAGTCCAAACTCTCACTGCTATGGTCCACGGGCTCCAACAGCAGCAGTCCGTGCCACCCAGCATCAAACCGTTCCCCCCGCCAGTCAGCAGTCGACGAGGGGAGGCTCTCCAAGGCGGGAGCCGGTCGGCGGGAGGCCGGCCGGCGGAAAGCCGGTCGGCGGGCCGGTCATCGCTCAGCTTCCCTAAGGAAATCTCGCCGCGAGCCCTCCAAGCGGCCGCGGTCCCCTGATCATGGCCCCAGCAAAATCCCTTCGGGGCTACGTCATCAAGACGAGCCAAGCGAAGCCTCGACTTCTGTTCCCTCTCTGTCTTCTTCATCTTCTTCTTCCTCCTCCGAGCCATCTCGGAGGGCCCTAACAATCAACCGACAGGCGGAGGAGCGCCTGGAGGAGTACAACCGGCGGCTAGATGAGCTCGCCAGAAAAATCAACCATCAGTCGGAGGAAGAGTTCGACACCCGTCCTCCTTACACCCCGGATATTGGAGGAGCATGTCCCCTCCAGGTTTCGGTTCCCCCAGGTGGACCCGTACGATGGCACGATAGATCCTCTCGACCATCTCGAGAGTTATAAAGCAATGATGCAGGTTCAAGGCGCTTCAGACGCCCTTCTCTGCAAGGCCTTTCCCGCTACTCTGCGGAAGGCCGCTCGCGCGTGGCATTCGCGCTTGTCCCCTCACAGCATCGACTCCTTCCGAGAGCTGGAGAAGGCTTTTCTGGCACATTTCGATGCCTGCCGGTGAATTTCAAGGGTGACAGACAGCCTCTTCTCCGTATGTCAGAAGGAGGGAGAGTCGCTGCGGGACTTCATGTCCCGGTTCAAAGCTACCGCCCTCGAGGTCTACCATCTCGACGACGCGGTAGCGACGCTGGCGTTGAAGCAAGGACTCCTCCCGTCTCGCTTCACCTTTTCTTTGGATAAGAAGCCCCCGGGCTCTTATTCCGACCTCCTCCTCCGAGCTCAAAAGTATATCCGTACGGATGAAGCCGACTTCACCCGCCGAGAATCTTCAAGGAGCTCCAGCCACAAGCTTGCTCGCCCTGAACCAAGCGGACCTCCTCGACACCGGCGAGTGACCCGCCTCGTCGACCCGACAACAGGCGTAGAAGCCCTGTCCCCGACGAGAGCAAACTCACACCTTTCCTTGCCCCTCGATCTCACATTCTGATGAGATCGAAGGCGAGCCTTACCTCCAGCGCCCTCCTCCCATGAAGAAAGGTCCTCCCCGCGACAAAAGCCGCTACTGCCGATTCCACCGGGACTATGGCCATGACACTGACAACTGCTACAGCTTGAAGCGGGCCATCGAGGAGCTCATTCAGCGGGACTACCTCGGTAAATATGCAGAAGGCGCAGCAGCCGCTACCGACCCTCATGGGGCCTCCGCCTATTTAGGCCCCAGTCGACAATGCCCCCACGGAGTGGACGATCGGAATGGTATCCTGGGATCAGCCTCCGCACCTAAGCGGCCGAGGGCGAAGGAGGCACCGAGTAATGTAATTCCTGGGGGGATCTGCTGTCATAGATAATGTAAACAATGAAGGCATCGTCGTCTCTATGATGATCATCAAGCACCCTGTAAAGAGGATATTAGTTGATAGTGGCAGCTCAGCTGACATCCTTACCTACGACGCTTTTGTTCGGATGGGATTATCTTTGGACTCCCTTCAGCCTGTGGCGACCCCTTTGGTCGGTTTTACTGGAGACTCCGTGAGGGTTGAAGGTGAAATACCTCTGCCTGTGACAGCGAAACGCCGCCATGTCAAAGCACAGTAATGATGAAATTCCTGATTGTGAGGGTTCCCTTGGTGTATAACACCATTCTGGGCTCCAGGTTTGAACCTTTTGGACGCAGTTATTTCCACCCAGCATCTGTTAGTGCAATTCCCCACAGGCGAGGAGTCGGGGAGATGCGCGGTGAGGTCAGCCCAGTCCTGCCCTGTTATCACGCGGCATCAAGTCCTCTGAAGCTGAACCAACCTTTGAAGCATCCGACCCTAGAGACTCTAACAAGGGAGGAGAGCCAGCTGAACATCTTTTGACCTTCCCTCTTGGAGATGACCCGGCAAGAACCATCCGTGTCGGCGGACTCCTTCCTCCAGAGGACCGGGAGCATCTCTTAGCCTTTTTGCGGCTAATTCAGACATCTTCGCCTGGTCAGCGTCTGATATGCTCGGCATCCCTCCGGAAGTGATCACCCACAAGCTCAACATTGACCCGCGGCACCGTCCAATCCGCTAGAAGAAGAGAAGCTTTGCTCCTGATCGACAAAAGGCTATTGACGATGAAGTCAACAAGCTACTCAGTGCCGGCCACATCCGGGAGGCACACTACCCTGGTTGGTTGGCCAATGTGGTCATGGTGCATAAGGCAAATGGGAGCTGGAGGATTTGCATAGACTTCACCGACCTTGACAAGGCGTGTCCAAAAGACAGCTTTCCCCTGCCAAGGATTGATCAGCTGGTAGATTCCACCTCCGGGCATGAACTCCTTAGCTTCATGGATGCCTTCTCAGGATATAATCAGATAAGGATGGACCCCAGCGACGAAAAGCACACCTCCTTCTGACGGAAAAGGGCATTTATTGCTACAAAGTGATGCCTTTTGGCCTCAAGAACGGGGGGAAACTTACCAAAGGTTGATGAACAGAGTGTTCCAGGACAGCTAGGCCGGAATATGGAAGTCTACGTAGACGACATGCTGACAAAGAGCACCCGCGCCTCTGATCACATCTCGATTTAGAGGAGACCTTCAACAACCTCCGTCGTTTCCAAGTTAAGTTGAACCCCAAGAAATGTGCTTTTGGGGTCACGGCAGGCAAGTTCCTGGGCTTCATAGTGACCCAGCGGTGGATCGAGGCGAACCCAGAGAAGATCAGCGCCATACTTGACATGAGGCCACCATCCAGCAAGAAGAAGCAACGATTAATTGGGAGGATAGGCTCTAAGTCGTTTCCTCTCCAAATCGGCCGAGAGATGCTTGCCCTTCTTCAAGGCCTTGCGGAAGATGAATAGCTTCGAGTGGACTGACGATTGCCAGAGGGCCTTCGATGGGTTGAAGGCGTTTCTGTCCTCCCCTCCGCTCCTATCCAAGCCAAGAGATGAGAAAGTCTTTTTCTCTACTTAGCGCTTCTTCGGAAGCCGTTAGTTCAGTTTTGGTGCGTCTCGACACTGATGAAACTCAAAGCCTATCTATTATGTGAGTAAGGTCCTCCATGATGCAGAAGTCAGTACTCTAGAGCAGAAAAGGTCATCTTCGCCCTGATAGTCTCCACTCGGCGTCTCCGCCCGTATTTTAAGCCCATCCTATTGTGGTGCTCACGGATCAACCCCTGCGAGCCATCTTGGCTGGTCCGGATACCTCAGGCCGGCTCGCCAAGTGGGCCATCAAGCTGGGAGAATTCGACCTCTCTTTCCAGGCTCGATCGGCTATGAAATCCCAAGTTCTGGCCGACTTCCTAGTTGAATGCACCTGGGCAGAGGAGATGACTGAAGAGGTTTCCAAGGAACAGTGCGAGCCTGAGCCAGGCGAAGATGGGGAAACTTGGATCCTTCATGTGGATGGCGCATCGAACTCTCAAGGAAGCGGCGCCGGCCTCATTCTCGTCGGACCAGGCGGAGAGAGAACAGAATGCGCCCTGCGGTTTCTATTCGAAGCCACCAACAATCAAGCTGAGTACGAGGCCCTGCTGGCCGGGCTAAGGCTAGCCCAGGAGTTTGGAATAAAGCGTCTCAGATCTTTCACGACTTGCAACTCGTCTCTGGGCAAATCAATGGGGAGTACGAGGCGCGTGACCCCGCTATGACTCAATACTTGGGCAAGGTTCGGCTCCTGACCTCCTCGCTGGCTTACTTCAATATCAGTTATATTCCATGAAGTGAAAATGCAAGGCCGACTTCCTCTCTCGTCTGGCCACCTCTGCCGGTGGTATGGCAAGGGATGCTTACATTGAATATTTGGAAAGACCAGTATAGAGGATAGCGAGGAAATCCTTCGCTCACCCAAGAGCCCACATGGATGGACGCCTACGTTCGTTATCTCACTGATGGTACACTCCCTGATGACCGCAACGAAGCCAGGATGCTCAAGTGGAAAGCCTCAAATTCATCCTCCTCGATGGGCGTCTATACAGAAGGTCATTCTCCTATCCCCTGCTCAAGTGCGTGGGACCTGCTGACACCGACTACATCCTCAGAGAAATCTACGAGGGCATCTGTGGAAACCATCTGGGGGCAGATCCTTAGCCCAAAAGGCCCTCCGTCAGGGATATTTTTGGCCCACTATGAGGGAGGATGCAGCTAAATTAGTTCAGAAATGCGATGGTTGCCAACGCCATGCACACATCCAACATCAACCATCTACCCCGATGAACCCGCTCTCGGCTCCATGGCCCTTCGCTCAGTGGGGAATGGATATTCTCGGGCCATTCCCCCAGCTTCTGGGCAACGGAAGTTCTTGCTAGTCGCATTGATTACTTCACCAAATGGGTCAAGGTCGAAGCGTTAGCCAAGATCATGAAGGCAAAGTCAAAGCTTTCTTTTGGAAGTCAATCATATACTGCTTTGGCCTGCCTCACACCCTTGTCACGGACAACGGCCGCCAATTCAACAACGAAGCATTCAAAGCCTTTTGTGACGAGCTAGGCATTCATAACCAATTCACTTCCGTTGGCCACCCCCAAACCAACGGGGAGGCGGAGGTTATGAACCGCACCATCCTTAGAGGACTCAGAACCAGGTTGGACGGGTCCAAAGGTCGTTGGGTGGAGGAGCTCCCCAGTGATATGGGCCTATCACACGACCCCCAGAGCCCCGATGGGCGAGACTCCCTTCAGTCTCGCCTTCGGATCCGAGGCCATCATTCCTGTCGAGATCGGACTACCAGTCCACACGTGGAGTCCTTCAGTGAAGAAAACAACTCCGCGCTGATTCAGGCTAATTTGGACTTCATCGATGAGGCGCATGATCGGGCGAGGCTACGCATGGCGACTTTCCGTCAGTGAGCGGTCAGGTACTATAATGCTCGAGTCCGCCTTAAAGTCTTCCGCCGCGGAGATTTGGTTTTGAGAAAAGCTGAGGTTTCAAAGCCTACTGAGGGGGAAAACTATCCCCCAACTAGGAGGGCCCTTATCGCATCGCCGAGGCACTCCACCGGGGGCATACAAATTAGAAGAGCTCAACGGACAACCCATTCCACGCACCTGGAATGCGGATAACCTCGCCAATATTACCAATAATGTATTCCCCCAGGGCGTGAGCAATAAAGGGGGTCCCTTCTGGTGTAACAGCCTACTCTCCCTTGCCTCCAAGGACCAAATCTCTCAAAAGGAGCTCGCCTGCATCACGGCTAACGGGACACCACTCGGCCCCAGCACGGCGGTGCCCCCGAGTCAGTTAAGACCTAGCAACTCTGTACCCGGTCGAGTCGCCCTTCAGGCGGCACAAACCCTCTGAAGCGGTTCAAAAGGAGCTCGCCGGCATACGGCTAATGGGACACCACTCGGCCCCGGCACGGCGGTGCCCCCGAGTCGGTTAAGACCCTAGCAGCTTTGTACCCGGTCGAGTCACCCTTCAGGCGGCACACAAACCCCTGAAGCGGTTCAAAAGGAGCTCGCCGGCATCGCGGCTAACGGGACACCACTCGGCCCGGCACGGCGGTGCCCCTGAGTCGGTTAAGACCCTAGCAGCTCCGTACCCGGTCGAGTCGCCCTTCAGCGGCACACAAACCCTTGAAGCGGTTCAAAAGGAGCTCATCGGCACCGCGGCTAACGGGACACCACTCGGCCCCGGCACGGTGGTGCCCCCGAGTCGGTTAAGACCTAGCAGCTCCATACCCGATCGAGTCGCCCTTCAGCGGCACACAAACCCCTGAAGCGGTTCAAAAGGAGCTCACCGGCATCGCGGCTAACGAGACACCACTCGGCCCTGGCACGGCGGTGCCCTCCGAGTCGGTTAAGACCCTAGCAGCTCCGTACCCGATCGAGTCGCCCTTCAGGCGGCACACAAACCCTTGAAGCGGTTCAAAAGGAGCTCACCGGCATCGCGGCTAATAGGACACCACTCGGCCCCGGCACGGCGGTGCCCCCGAGTCGGTTAAGACCCTAGCAGCTCCATACCCGGTCGAGTCGCCTTCAGGCAGCACACAAACCCCTGAAGCGGTTCAAAAGGAGCTCGCCGGCATCGTAGCTAACGACACCACTCGGCCCTGGCACGGCGGTGCCCCCGAGTCGGTTAAGACCTAGCAGCTCCGTACCCGATCGAGTCGCCCTTCATGCGGCATACAAACCCTGAAGCGGTTCAAAAGGAGCTCGCCGGCATCGCGGCTAACGGGACACCACTCGGCCCTGGCACGGCAGTGCCCCCGAGTCGGTTAAGACCCTAGCAGATCCATACCCAGTCGAGTCGCCCTTTAGATGGCACACAAACCCCTGAAGCGGTTCAAAAGGAGCTCACCGGCATCGCGGCTAACGAGACACCACTCGGCCCCGGCACGGTGGTGCCCCCGAGTCGATTAAGGCCCTAGCAGCTCCGTACCCGACCTAGTTACCCCTCAGGCAACATGCAAACCCTCACGAGGACAGAATCAACCTCAACCATCTCTGGTCAATCCAGACGCCTCCAAAGTTAGGCTTGGCGTCAAGCCGCCCGGAGATCTTTCCAAGCCTTTGGGGACTCATGCGTAAGCAAGCCTTCTTGCAAACAGCCTGCGACAGCATGAAACATTTAGTGACTGTTCATATGGCCGGCCTACATCCTAGAGACGCATTCGAATATTGGCTAAGTTCGGAGTCGCGGAACATCTTAGAAGATACTATATTTGGCTTCAAAGTCGTCAGCATATACGGTTTGGCCACAAGAAGTAAGCCATAAAGGCGTTTTTCTCAGAAGAAGGAAGACGGGATGGATCGAAACACAAAGAAGTTAGGAGAAAAATCTTTTTCATCAATTATTGAAGAAGGATACAAAATTGGGCCTAAGGCCGGTTACATACAATAAAGTAAAAGAAAAAATAACTCAAGGCTCGCCGGGGCCGGGTTTCCCTTCGTCCTTTTTCTCCGCAGGCTCCTCGTCAGAATCCCAGGCCGGATATCTTCGAGTTCAGCAATGTCGATCTTGAGGGCCGCGGATACTCTGACCTTGCACATCTCGAAGCCCTGAATATAGCGTCGAGGCTGGCCTCGATGACTTCTTGCTTGAACTCGGCGAGGCCTTATAGTTGGACACGGCCTGCCCCGCCTCGCTTCGGCCGCTGCGCCCTGGCCTCGGCCTCCCAGGCCTTGCTCTCGCCTCTGCGGCGCGGGCGCTGGCCTCGTCAGCAGGCCACCACCCCAGCCTTCTCCAGCCCGCCTCCGTCGCCGCCTTCTCCACAGCGGCCGCTCTCTCTGCAGCCTCCGCCGCCGCCTTCTCCATGGCGGCCGCTCTCTCTGCCACGATCCGAGTCTCCTCCTCAGCGTTGGAGCCGCTGAGTCAACTCTTGTTCTGCGCCACGGCGGCCCTCAATCTCTCTGAGGCCAACTCCATTTTGGCCTCGGCCGCGGAGGCCCGGCCGCTCCCGACTCGACTCTCGACTCCGGCCTGGCTCCCATCTCCCTCAAGCGACCGGCCCAGCTCTCCTCGCGGGCCGAGGCCTCCTGATGAAGGCGAGCAAGGTTTTCAGCCTGCGCCATGCTCTCCTTCTTATACTATCGGCCCGCGCCAGGGCCTTGGTGATTGTGGTAGAAGAGTGGGCCAGCGCCTCGCGAAGGCCCAACGCTCCAGTGACCAACTGTAGCAGAGGAAGCATGTCAGCTACAAGAAGAAGAAGAAATATGGGAAAGTAACAAGTGCTCAAAATTTACCTGGACAACAGAAACCATTACCATGTCCAGGAGCGCGGAGTGACTCATCCCCGCGTCTCCTCTTCGAGCTCGGCGGTTCGGACCCCTGACAGGAGGCGGAAGGCCTGCGCGGCGTCCGCCATTGAACTGATCGGGGGAACCAGCCTCGTCTGCCCACCTGTGGGCCTTCGGCTTGGGGGCGGGCCGGGCGTCGGGCCGATTGGCGGGATGAGCTCCCGACTCCCCCTTTGCTCTCGGTCGCCTCCGCCCCATTCCGGGCCTCCCTGGCGACCCGTTCCCCCTCACTGGCGTTGGGGAGCACCTTCTCTCTCCGGCTCGGCAGCGGCCGGAGGGCCAATAGCAAGTGTGACCCGCCCCGCCTCGGGCACATCGGCAGCGGTAGGAGCTTCCTCCTCTCCATCCAAAACCACCACCATCATCTCGGTGGTGGCCGGGATCTCCCTTCTTCGATCTCGGCCCTCGCGGGCTTCCGGGCCGCCCTTACAACCGGCTTCTTCTCAGCTGGCTCCCCCGTGGGTGTTGGGGCTGTGGGGGCTGCGGCCGGCCTCGCCGGCTCCCTTCCTCGGGTTTCTTCGCTGGCCTGGATGACTCTCCAGTCGCCCCTCTTCTGCCTCAAGACGGCCTCAAAGTCGCTGGTGGAAACCCTCATTGCTGCACAAAAGAGTAACGAGCATCAGTAGCGGCATGCAATAAATCGAAGGACGGACAGAAAAATTCAGGCGCCAAGCTCACCGGTCGACGGGGCTAACTCGGCTTCTACCAGGTTCTCCTCGGACAGGAGTTCCTTGTAATTGGGGATTTGACAGTTGGACAGTAGGGTGAATAACTCCCTATCCCTATCCCCTACGGTGGAATCTTCGTTGGAGCTGGTATCGGGCTCCCTCCAAGCGGCCCTAACCCCCTCGACATGGGCAAAGAGAAATCTAGGTTTCCACCCCCTAATTTTGGATGGGAGACCCAGTGGAAGGCTCTACCCGGCCTGGTAAATGCCCACCAGGCACCCTCACCTTGGCGGCGGAGCTTATAGAAAGCTCGAAACAGGGACAGCCCTGGGCGGGCCCCCTCGAAGTGGCAGAGGATTACAAAGGCGCAAATGATCCGAATCGAGTTCGGAGTCAACTGCCGGCACTAACCTATATCTATCTAAAGATTAAGGAAAAAAGGATGGAAAGGAAGGCGCAGCCCGCACCGAAAGAACTCCTCGTACAGAGCGACCTGGCCCGGATGGTCGAGGTCACCCTGTCCTCGGGCCCCGGCGCGGACAGGTCAATAAGTCAGGGACATTATTTTAGCTCTAAGGGCCTCTATATCCTTAGAGGTCATGGTGGAAGCCACCCCAGCTGGCCCGCTGGATCGGAACTCACCGCCGGAGGAAGCGCCGGACGGCGAGAGGACAGGGAACTGCCCTAATAGGAGGACCGGAGGTGATCGGGGGTCCTGCTGCCCCGATTCACCACGGATGACTACACCGCCCACCGACGAGGCATTCGACTTCTAGCTACAGGGGCCTGGTCCTCACTGCTAGACTGGGAAGACTCTTCTACGGGTCTCTTGCCCTCCCTAATGGCACGGCGGTCCATAGGTAAAAAAGGGATGAAACTAACCTGGGAGTTGGAAAGACTCAGGTCGCAGAAGAACTCAAAGAAGAAGAAAGCAGAAGAAAGCAATGGCAGCGTAAAGTTTCTACAGGCCCTTGGGGGGTTTTTATAGCCCCCCGTCTCCAGCTAACGCCGCCCCAGATCCCGCCATCTGGCGCGCGCCCATTGCATTGCAGGCTGCCAGCCGAAAGTCATGCCTGCGCCCGAGGCGTGCCGCCTCGATCCACTCCAGAAGATGTGATCCCCGGCCAATCGCGGGCCATAGAAAACAGAGCAGCAATGATGCCTTGCTTTTTCCCATCACCCAATGGCTCCTTATCCGGAGCGTCCGACGCCAACGTCATCACCACCTAACGCATGATTATGGGAGATCTTCGAAGCGACGCTGCCTCGAAACAAAGCGCCAGCACATCAGCCCATTTAAAGCGCCCTTTTCGCCCAAAGGATTGCAGACATGTGGCCCTTAGCGCTCAGGGGCAGGGGGGCATCTGATGTGGCTAATGTAGCCACATGGGTAATTTCAGCAAAATCAAAACATGGGTGCACCCCGGCATCTCCAAACTCGCCGAGTCAGCCCCGACCCTTCCTGGTCGACCCTTCTCGGCCCCGGCCCCGGCACCTCCAAGCCCGCCGAGTCGGCCCCGACCCTTCCTGGTCGGCCCTTCTCGGCCCCGGCATCTCCAAGCCCACCGAGTCGGCCCCGACCCTTCCTGGTCAGCCCTTCTCGGCCCCGGCACCTTCAAGCCCGCCGAGTCGGCCCCGACCCTTCCTAATCGACCCTTCTCGGCCCCGGCGTCTCCAAGCCCGCCGAGTCGGCCCCGA
Source organism: Calamus simplicifolius (assembly GCA_900491605.1). Lineage (NCBI taxonomy): Eukaryota > Viridiplantae > Streptophyta > Magnoliopsida > Arecales > Arecaceae > Calamus > Calamus simplicifolius. The sequence continues at coordinate 185,522 of UESW01001625.1, forward strand.
CCCTTTCTGGTCGGCCCTTCTCAGCCCCAGCGCCTCCAAGCCTGCCGAGTCGGCCCCAACCATTCCTGGTCGGCCCTTCTCTCTAAGCCCGCCGAGTCGGCCCCGACCCTTCCTGGTCAGCCCTTCTTGGCCCTGGCGTCTCCAAGCCCGTCGAGTCGGCCCCGACCCTTCCTGGTCGGCCCTTTTCGGCCCCGACACTTTCAAGCCCGCCGAGTCGGCCCCGACCCTTCCTGATCGGCCCTTCTCGGCCCCGGCATCTCCAAGCCCGCCGAGTCAGCCCCGACCCTTCCTGATCAGCTCTTCTCGACCCCGGCATCTTCAAGCCCGCCGAGTCGGCCCCGACCCTTCCTGGTCGGCCCTTCTCGGCCCCGGCATATCCAAGCCCGCCGAGTCGGCCTCGACCCTTCCTGGTCGGCCCTTCTCGGCCCTGGCATCTTCAAGCTTGCCGAGTCGGCCCAACCCTTCCTGATCGGCCCTTCTCAGCCCCGGCATCTCCAAGCCCGCCGAGTCGGCCCCGACCCTTCCTGGTCGGCCCTTCTCGGCCCGGCATCTCCAAGCTCGCCGAGTCGGCCCCGACCCTTTCTGGTCGGCCCTTCTCGGCCCCGGCGCCTCCAAGCCCGACGAGTCGGCCCCGACCCTTTCCGGTCGGCCCTTCTCGGCCCCGGCACCTCCAAGCCGCCGAGTCGGCCCCGACCATTCCTGGTCGGCCCTTCTCGGCCCCCGGCGTCTCCAGGATCGCCGAGTCGGCCCCGCCCTGGTACGTCCTAGTCGGCAAGGTCGGCCCCGGCCACCCCTGGCCGACCCGAACAAGCTTCGGCTCCCGGTTTCCTCCAAACCTGCCCCAGCACGGTCCTGGTAGCTCGGGACGCTACCTCTCTGACCCGTGCCGCTTGACAACGCCAGATTCAACTACCCACTGGCCACGCTGCTGATGGGACTGGACCCAACTACCCAATAGCCCCGCTAGCTAATGGGACTTAGCCCACCAACCGCCACTTTCTCTCTTTTCAATGAGATAGGACCCACCAACCAGCGCAGATTCACGCAACTCTCAAGAACTCAGCGGACATTCCTTCCTCACGGAATCCCACGTGATCATACCAGGATCAACCCCTATAAAAAGGTGAATCCACTCAGCAAATAGGTATGCGCGATAATCCCCGAAAAAATCGCTATCTTAAAACCCAGAGAGAAATCCCTTCTCCTCTGGAGCACCCTTTCATCTAAAAAGAGCTCATTCGAGCTCCTCTTCGGCTGTGACCTCAATTGCCAACTTGGGCATCGGAGGGTTCCATCGGAGAATCCTCTCCGGTCGTGGGACTTCTTTGCAGGCAACCTGGTGAAGCGAAGCCTGGAGGATCCATCCGTTCCCGACGTGCAAGATCAGTGATTGGGCGTCATTATTTTGTATTTCCTAAAAAAAGTTTTTCCCCCAAAAAAATTCTTAAGACCCATCCTTTTGGAGAAAAAAAATGTGCAAGAAAAAAAAATACTACATTTGATTAGTAGAAAATTTGTATAAAAAAATAATTGTGGAAATATTTTTCTTTACTTAGATCTGGGTAATATAACATGAAAAAATATCAATTTGACAATAATACTCTTAAAATAAAGGTTGTATAGGAATTAAATGGTCCATTTAAAGAATTTGTTTCGTTTAATTATTTGATTGATGAGTATTATAGGAAAGAAAATATTGTATTAATTTAGAAATCATATTGTTGCTTATTAAGATTATAAAATAATAATTAAAAATTAAAAAAAATATAAAGTAATAATAGTACTGGAAAATATTATAAGTAATAATGATAATTACCAGTAATACTTAAAAGGGTTCTAGATTAGAGAAGGCCAATGGATTATTAGGTGGATATGAGAGGAAATTTTTTTTAAAAAAAAAGAGAGGTAATTTTGGACTTTTTATGCTAAAAAATTTTTGATGAAAAGAAAAAAAGAACATGAAAAAATAAATATCATATTTTTATGATATTTATTTTTCTAATGAAAGAGAGAAATTTATGGGTATCAATATAAATTTTTGCTTTCTCTTTCAACCAAATGTGAGAATTGAGGATGAAAATGTTTTTCATTCTTATCCTAAAATAATAATCATACAGAACTATGTTCCAATCTTTCTCTAGGCCGGGGAAGTGACAATGCAGCCTTACGATCAAAATATATTTTAGTTTTTTCTAGGTGTTAAATTTTCTTTTCTCCTTTTTTTTTTTTTCCCCTTAGGAAAGCTATCAAAAGGAGACGAGGGATTTTTGGTGTGGATGGATGCAAGTTTTCTTTGAATAGAATTACCTCCATTTTCAACCAAACCATCGAGATTTCTTTTCACTACCAAAATTAAGGTTCTTCAAACATACCATCTTCTAAGCTAGCTGGTTTATAAATTAAACAGTTGCAATCTAATGAGAACTCACCCATCCCATTTCTATTTACACCCGATTCTTTGAACTCGAGGATTTCATATCGAAATTCCTCTTACCATATACTTGATCGGACTCTGACATATATGAAAATCAAGCTTACTTTTTGACAACTCAAATACCTCCTTTACTCTTCCTTCTGTGATCGGAGACTTAGCGAGGACATTGCCTACATCAAAAAATTAAAAGTTGATTGTATAATTTATAATCCGTTAAGAAAGATGGACAAGTATCAATTGGATCCTTTTTGGATTGTGATGATCCAAGTCGGATAAGGTTCACACCAACTTGAATTATCACAGTCCAAAAGAATCCAATTGGTACTTATTCATCTTTCTTAATTGGTTATAAATCATACAATCAACTCATAATTTTTTAATATGAAACTATTGAGAGAAGCATAAAAAAAAGTCAAGCTTATTCTTTCCCACAGCTCAAATAATGCCTCCTCATACTGATCCTGTCTCTTCCATGGATTCTTTTACGTAAATATAAGAGATCCATTAGTTTTTATGAACGAAATTGAGTCCCTTTCCATCTTTTTCGAGGATTTGTTTTCTCCTTCTCTCTTGCTTAAAAGAACTCTCAAGGAAATTGAATCACCGAAAGTTATATGAAAATAAGGAATCATATAAGCTTTCTTATGCCTGGATGATTGGGCTAGGTTGGATCAACCCATCATGGGCGCCCAACTTGAAGCTGAACATAATTTAACCACACTCTTCTTTTTTTTTTTAAAGAAAATTTACCTACACTCTCACAAAGCATAGGAACTGTGCTATTCTCTATTTCACAATTAGCAAATAAAATCAACAAAAGAGTTGATCCTGTAACAGTGTCTCACCAATTCTAAATAAAAATAAAATAAAGCAGGGATTCTAGCTAGGTGTCTTGGAGCTTGCTTGTGTCTTGTATGTGAACAAGCTTTATTTGAACCAACTAGGATTAGATTGTGCTAGGTTATTATTATAAACCAAGTTAAGGTCTTTCAGGTAGCATAGATTAACCAATGAATAAAACTCCTTAGGTCTAATTAAATTCATAATATCTCTGAAACTTGTATTAACAATGTTTTCTCAAAACCATAGATATATATATTCCTTGCATCAGAGAAGACAAGCTGATCATGCCCTAGTCATTGTTCGAAAAACAAAGAAAAAGAGACAAAAGAAATCACTGCTGAGAAACCAATGAGCCTCTGAGGGACTTCCTTGAGGACCTCGTTGTTGCTTGACATGATGGAAAGCTAACTAGAAGAAGTTGAGAGTAGAAGGAAGGATACCTCGATCTCTTGTATTCTCTCGTCCTGGTCTTTTCTTTTTTCTAGAGTCCTGGTCTTTTCTTTTTTCTAGAGAGAGATACAACTCGTTAGGGTTATAGGAGTTGGGCTCTGACACGACCTGATATTTTTTGAAATGAACCAGATTTCTGATTCGTTGAAGAAGAAGTAATCTTTGATACGCAAAGCAAGTTTTTTTTTTTTTGGTACAAATAGGTGATCATATTATTTTAGGGTGAATCAAGCTCGAGATATCGAAATACAAAAGCTAGGACAATGCAGGAGGGCAAACATCGCCCTGCTTCCAACTCCAGAACCCAGAATGGTCCGCAACTCTTGCAGCAATCCAATCAGCCGCAGAGTTAGCTTCCCTAAAAATATATTGGATCATGGCGCTTTGAGTACCCTAGAGGATGGATCGGATGTCAGTGATCAAAGAGTTGGATGAAAAATAGCTGCTAGGATCCTGACGAAGCCAACGGATGACAATGATGGAGTCCCCCTCAATGATAAGACAACGAGCACCCAAGACACGGGTGGCCCAGGAAATCCCTGCCAAGCCACCGACAGCTCGGTCAGAGGCACAGATGAGTCAAGATGGCCAAACCCTCCAACAGCCAGCAAGTCACCACTCGAACCATGTATCACAAAAGCTGATCCAGCAGAACTAACGAACACTCCTATCAAAATTGATTTTGACAAACCCTAGAAGTGGGGGCTCCCAAGAAATGTAGGCCGTACGACGACATGATAAGAGAGTAGCAGGGGAGCTCCAGAGGCCAGGGCTATCAAGCTCAATAACAGTATGATGGGAAGTGAACTCCGCAGCTAAGGAGGAGGCAGTCCTGAAGGAAGGAACCGTTGCATCAGTGAACACCAGCAGGTTGTGAGATAACCAAATCTGATTAGCAATGTAAGCCCTCAAAGTAACCAACTGATGGAATCCCCGCTCCATGTCCCTCTTGATCAGCCCCAAGAAAGAGGTACGGGGAGAAGAAGCGGTATTGTCCCAAGGCCAGGCCCCAAAAATCTGCCATATCTTTTTGGCTCTGATACAAGTGAAGATAGCATGATCAACTGATTCCTCCTCCATACCACATAATGGACAATTGGGAAGGATGCCCAGTCGACGCCTCGAAAGCAGGGAATAGGTGGGCAAGCAGTTCCAAACTAGCTTCCAAAAAAAACAGATGAACCCTGGGGTGAGTAGGAAGCTGCCAAACCCAAGCTACATCAGGAGACGGCTGAGACTGCGGTCTGTAAATCCTCAGGAGGTCCCTAGAAGGAGCCCGGGAGAGACAAGATCTCTTCCAAATCCTGACATCAGATATATGACCCGGGACAAGCGGAGTGGATAAAATGTGACAGTAGAGGTCATGCCCGAACAAAGTGGATAGCAGAGGGGTGAGCCAAGCCGATCGGTCTTGGGCGATTAAATCAGAAACTCTCATACCACTGGGGATGGCAGAGCTGACAAAGGTTGGCCAACGAGAAAGAGGAAGATCAGCAAGCTAAGCATCCCAAACAACATCCACTGAGGTGCCATCGCCAATCATCCAGGAGATACTGTACAGAATATCTGGAGCATTCCGACACACCTCTTTCCAGAAGAAGGACTGCCCTCGAGAAGGCTGAGGGCCATTAGGAGAACTCCAATCACCATACTTAGCTTTCATGAAGGAGCTCCACAAGCATTGCGGTTCAAGCAGAAACCGCAAAGCATGCCTAGCAAGCAAAGCCTCCCTACGGATAGTAAGGGATTGGATCCCCAAACCCCCCTTAGAGATCGGACGACAGACAACATCCTAGGCCACAAGATGAATGCCATGTCTATCCTGCATGGATCCCCAGAGAAAGTTCCTAAAATATCTCTCAATCCGTCTCAGACATGCCACTAGAATAGCCGCATTAGATAACAGATAGAGAGGAAGGGACGATAGCACAGATCGAATAAGAGTGATCCTCCCCATCATCAAAAGACTAGTAGCTTGCCAACCATCTAGACGATCACGGACACGCCTCTCAAGATCACTGTAATCAGAGCACCGGAGCCATCTGCCAGTGATAGAAATATCCAGATAGGATAGCCGATCTGCCATAATCGGAATACCCAAAATTTGCATAATAGCCCCCTTTAAAATAGGCGACGTCGAAGGGCTAAAGCACATTAAGGACTTACTCAGATTAACCTTCTGATCGGAAGCCGAACAATAAGACTGAAGAATAGAGACAAAAATGGTAGCATTGCTTATGGAAGCCATACCTAGAAGAATACAATCATCAGCAAATAATAAGTGAAAAAGCGAGGGCCCCAGGGACCGGAACATGTGTGCAAATATCTTTACCGCTGTGTATTAATCTAGTCTTATGGAATTCAAATTCTAATGGTGCTCTGCTCAGACATTTATTCATTGCGTCTCTTGACTGCATCCAACTCACCACGAGGTTCGTCTTGAATGGAAGGAGAATATTTTACTAGATTTTTTTTGCCTCGTTTGGGCCCCATCAAACATGCAACACGAAAAAAATTTCTACACCACCTTCAGTGTAGGAAGCATGCATTGAATGCATCCATTGGCCTTGTACCCGTGCTGGCGCGCCTCGCATAGGCGCGTGCAAAACGCGCCACGATCCATTGAGCCATAACGTGCACATCCGTACGGATGCATAGCCAATAGTCGCATTTAGGGAAATTCTATTTGGCCCGCAAGTTTTTCTCAGGAGCCCTCCCCCCCCTCCTTTTTTTTTACTCAGTAGCCCTCCAAAATTACTCACTAGTCCCCCTAAATTTTAAAAATACCTAAACTATCCCTCCCCCCTCCCCCCCCCCCCAAAATTGCTTAATGGCCCCCCCTTCCCTTCGTCCGACTGCGATTCTTCCCTTGCTCTCTCGCTCACGGTGCCTCTCTCACTCATGGTGCTCCCCGACGACGGCTTCCCCAGCAGCGGATCTTCCGGCATGTAAAGTCTCCTCCCTCCCTCCTTCCCTCCCTTCCTCTCCCTCCCTCCTTCCCTCCTTTCCTCCCTCACTTGATCTGCCCCCTTCAAGATTTTTTTTTTAGCCAAGCTCCCCTCCCTCCTCGGTGTCCGTATCCCTCCGACGGCTCTGCCCCCTCTCCGCCACCTCTCCCCCTCTGTCCCACCCTCCCCGAGCTAGGGCCGAACAGAATTCAAATTTTGGCCCAGTAGGCCGAACGGATTTAATTCCATTCGACATGTTGGGCCGAACAGATTCAATTCCGTTCGGCCTAGCAGGCCAAACGGAATTAATTATAGTATATTATATTATAACTATAATATAGTATATTATAATTATAATTATAATTAATATAATTATAATCAAGTATATTATAAAGTATAATTAATATAATCATATATTTTTATTATTAATATATTTTTAATAAAAATATATTATTTTGAAATAATTTTAATGATGAATAATACAATGTTCCAGATATGGATGCTGGCCCCTTACGAGCTAGAGTTAGACCCACAGCGTCTGCCAGGAGACGTAGAACCCAGGCGCCTGAGGTTATTGAGGTTCCTGAGGTTCCTAAGGATCTTGTTATACCATCGTCCCCAGATGAGACAGTAGATGAGGACATCCCAGCTATGGATGTTGATGATGATGAAGCGGATGGGCCTTGTCCAGGCGGTCCTGAGGATGACTCTATCCTTAGGAGTTTCAGGACACATATTGCAGCCTCCATCTGGAGGCAACAGGTAAATCATTGTTCTACTGTATTTTATTTAATATATTATTTCGATGCTGTTATATTTTATTCATGTTATCCATTTATATTTCACAGAAATGGACTCCACTGAAGTGCATGAACCATGCTGCCAAAGTAGGTGAATGGCAGTGGTGGGCATTAGGGCAATCGAATAGGAGATTCAGGGATATAGTTCAGCAGTCGGGTCTTCTTGAGCTAGTGCATTGCTCTTATCGGTTCGCCGATAAGATTCTTGTCTGTCATGGGTGCCTCAGTGTCCTTGTCGATTGATAGGATGAGTGATCGGGATGCTGAGGACCTCTTAGTGCAGCTATTGGATGTATCATGGGATGACACGCGTCAGAAGGTTCTATCTGTCCGCGGTCAGTCTGTGAGGTTAGAGTGGTTGAAGAGTCATTTCCATGATGTATCAGATAGAGATAGCCACCGTAGGATAGAGTGTGCGGCGCGAGCGTATTTGCTTTTTTTATTAGGGTGTACACTTTTTGTCGATAAGAGCGGGATGAGGGTGCCTATAGCTTATCTTGCTCTGCTTCGGCATTTAGATAGAGTGAGGACATATGCCTGGGCTGTGAGTGCCTTGGCACATTTATATCGGCAGTTAGGGATTGAGTCTAGGGCATCCGTTAGACAGATCAGTGGATATATGACGCTTCTCCAGACATGGATTTATGAGCATTTTTCTTTCTCACTCCTCACCCAGCCCTGGACTATACTGATGCTAGGCCCTGCGTACACCGATGGATGCCCGGCAGTCCGCCCCATACTACGATGGACCATTTGGTGATTCTATATGAGTCATTGGACGTATTAAGGGCAGATGAGGTATGTACCATAGGACCATGCACTTGCATATTTATATAATTTGTCATACATTATGAAACTGATTACGATTTAATATAATGCAAGTAGTTTGGGATCCCCATCATCTTTTCTGGGATGATCATCCATTCCTTGATATTGCATTCTTTAGTGGATGCCTGAAGTGCATGGATGTCATAGAACCCTATCATCCTAAAAGGGTTTTACGACAGTTCGGTAGGATATAGACGATCCCCCGTGCACCACTAGCTCCTGAGCGAGCCAGCAGAGGATCGACAGCAGCATCGTACCGCATTCGCTATGTCTTCTATGAGCAGTTATGGGAGAGGTGGGAAAATCACCTGCTGAGCCCAGCGAGCAGGATCCATCCGGTGACCCGACCCTCAGATTGCGTACTGAGATTTTTGGAGTGGTATTCTCGGATCACGCATCTGGCTGTTCACCCTCCGGAGAGCCGATCCAGTATCTACTCCTGATCACATCCTGATGATGCTGATGCTGACGTGCAAGGCCGGTGTATTGCAGATGCACTTGGCCTTTGCACTACCATACTTGATATGGATCGGGAGGAGGCTGCTGCGTCACAGGGGATGCATATGTACGATATCATATCGCAGATTGCACATGTATTGCAGGGTCAGCATATCTCTACGGTTCAACGTGTTCAGCCTGATGTTCCTGGCCCTAGTTATGCATCGCCATAGCAGTACAGACGTCGACGACGGCATGTTGGGGATCCCTGATGTACCTCATATATTTTGTATCTTTTAGCACATAGTGCATCTTTTTGTAAAAGATATTAAAATTTGAATGAAATTTTACTTCCTTTCGGCTCAATTTGAATGAAATTTTTTGAATTAATATAAATATGTCAAATATTATACAAAATTGATTGTTGCAGGCAAAAGGACATCTACAACTCAATAGTCTCACTAATAATAACATCCGACGAGATCATTTGTCTGAACTGGTGAATCCTAGATTCATATGAAGAAGCCCATCCGAAAGCACAGGATAAATGATGTTTTTGCCAATTGCTTGCTATTGGGGGAACGGGATGACCCGGTAACAGAAACACCTGCAAAATATATAAATTAGTAAACATAATGAATTATTAGTCATTTAAGGATGATTAAGAGTTGTTTAATTAATACCTCCATAAAATGATTACCATTAACGAACACCAGTGTAATATCTTTGTGGGATAAAGAAGAAAGAGGCACCGATCGTAGAGGTAGGAATGTAAGATATTGTTGCAAGGAGAGGTGGTATAGGACAACGTTATAGCGGAACGCTATAACGTGCCCCATATCCGGTATAGTCATCCACCGGTCAAAAGTGGAGCATTATCAAAATATGATAATGCATGCTCAATCTCCTCAAACCTTCCTTCGACGGCAAATAAAGCACGATAGTGCTCTGAATGACATTGCAAGTCATTCAATAAATCCTTCCTAATACGGAGCCAATCCTCCTCTCCAAATCCCAGCAAGTCAGCTATTGCTCTAAATCACAGTTGCCGTCAACTTTAACATCCTTGATATGTTGGATGAATGGCCTCAACCCATCTGGAATTTGATCAATATAGATTGTTGGCTTATATGACCGGATTTACTGATGAGAAACCTGCAAACCATTAACGAATGAATTATATGGTAAACAATCGCTTTGTAATAACAAATGGCACGCGTCCGGCACATACAGGCACAGGCTTCAGAAGGTGCCGGCACGCGTTCGGCACATACCAGCACGGGGTCCGGAAGTTGCCGGCATGTGCTGGCACGTACCGACACACGTCCGGCACATATCGGCACGCGTCCGGCACATACCGGCACGTCCCTTTTTTAGTGAAAGAAATGTTTCGTACCTTCTTCCTTGGCTGCCTCTTTGGCACTTGCATCATTGATGGAGTGCCTGTAACATGTGAATAACTATCTTGTCCTGAAAGAATCAACTCAAAGGCAGAAGGATCACGGCGGGTAGATGTATCAACCTTCAATGAAGCACGGCCGCAGCCAAGTGAACGAGTGTTCCTTTTGGCAGGTTCTTCAAGAGAAGTTTTTTCTGGGCTAACAATCTCTCTCAATTTTCTTAACATCTGCATTTGCAAAGACCCATCTAACTGTTTGAATTTTCGAGCAATTATATCAACTCTGGTTCACAGCTCAGCTGAATACTTTGCACATTTGAAGCCGGCATCATATCAAGTTTTCTCCAATGAGGATCTATGCAATCGAAGGGAATTGGCCAACCTTCCATCTTGAACCGCACAATTTCATGGGCGCATGGTAAACCATGTGTGCACCGAATAGCACACCCACAAACTGAATCATCAATACCAACTGAATTGGCTCGGTTCGCTTGAGCGAGGATCTGATTTAAAGCACTTATAGAAATGAAACCTCGCAGTTCTTTGAATTCAACAGGCTTGAAGTCATGTTGCACGACCGTCAAACTCTTCTCAAATGAGGCTTTAATGTCACTATGCTGCAACTCAATCAAACTATGTATTTTTGTCTCGAAATTCCCTTGGCTTGATCGAAGCTGTCTTTTCAGCTTGCATGTGCACTTTCAGCCCTAGAAAAGTAAATAAAATTTAATAAAAGGGAAATAACAATTACGTAATTAAATTATAAATTTCTTAAATTTATCAATTCCTTGTGATACCTATTAGTTGTCAAATTCCCGTAGTGCCTACATGCGTCGTCCATGCTGCGACAAATCTTTCCTTGTACTTGCTCAGCCAAGTATCTGACACATATCGTAAAGCATCTGGGTAGGTACTAAACTCTCTCTGGAGTGCAGTCCTGTGATCATTAAACTCATCTTCTGTGGTGGACAACACAAGTATATTCCAAGTCATTATAAACTTATCCATTTCTCCTTTGTTTCAAATAACGTTTTGCACTGGGCCAAAACATTCCTACTAATATGCCATCTACATAACAAATGTGTTGCCGTAGGAAATACCCTCTGAATTGCATTCAATAGAGCTAAGTCTCTATCTGTGACTATCACCTCAGGTAGAGCATCATCGTCCATGATACTACGCAATCTCTCTAATGCCCATGTATAGTTATCTTCTCGCTCAGAGTCCATATACACAAAAGCAATAGAAAATGTCAGGTCAGTTGATGTCACCCGACAATCTCTAAGAGAGGAAGACGATATCTATTCGTCTTGTAAGTGCAATCCATTATCAACACGCGAGGAAATGCACGTAACAAGTCTATACTGCCAGGGTGTGCCCAAAACAAGTCACGCACAGCATCAGACTTAATGCAATTCCTATGCCACTCAATGTATTTACACTCAGATAATTTACCAAAAGATGTTGCATATGAGATCTCCCAGCAATCTCTACAGCCTTGCACCTCTGTCGTGCATTGTAGATTATCTTCATTATCGTAACATTGAGGCATCCCTTTGCTTCAAAGTAGATAATATGTCCTTAGGCCGAACCAAACTCTTCGACATCTCACTAGCACTTTAGTCTCTTGCTTAGATAATCGTCCCGCATATGAGTGCCCCTCGAGATGCTTTGCAGCTGGATGATTGTGCACACCGCACATGACCATTAACATCTAATCATCTGCAGTGTCCAATTTCTTCCTCTTAAGGAAAAAGGACATCCACACTTCTTAGTGCCACTGGCCCTGGTCTTTGATCCCTTTTCCTTGATGTGTTTACTTTTGCAAGTACCGCTCCTCTCGTAAGAAAAAATAATTCTTGGTTTCTTAACATTGCTGCCCGTATCAGATTTTTTAATAATAACGATAAATCCATTTCTCTTTCCGACTTCCTAGCACCAATTACACATTTCTTCTCTACTTTTGAATATCTATAAAATAAAAAGTTTTATGTTAGTAGACAATTTTAAACATTGCTCAGTCAAATAATACGAAAATAAATGCAATTAAATTTTACTTCGTAAGTTGTAAATTTATTGTGTAATCCATTACACAATCAGAGCCAATCATGCTCGGTCGAAGCATCATCCTATATGATCAAATAATAATTTTAAACCTAATCATAATTAATCCAAAAAAAATGGAGAATAAACATTCTGTTCGGCCACTCAGGGCCGAACAGAAGATTTCTGTTCGGTCACACAGGGCCAAACAGAAGAAAGATTTCTTCTGTTCGAAGAAATCTTTCTTCTATTCGGCCCTGAGTGGCTGAACAAAAGATTTATGTTTGGCCCTGATTTCTGTTCAGCTCACTAGGGCCAAACAGAAGAAAGTTGTTCGGCCTACCAGGCCGAACATGTTTATGTTGTTCGGCCCTATGTGGCCGAACAGAGCATAGGGCCGAACAACGCATGAACCGCAAAAAAAAAAAATGACGATGGGGATATAAACTAACCTTTGCGACCGTAAACCTTCAAAAATTACTAATTGCTTGTCCATTGCTCGATTTAAGGTTGAAATCGCTTCAATCAACCTTGAAACGACGATCCAAGGATGATCGGAGTGAGGGAGGCGGAAGGAGGGGTAGGGGACTGGGGAGGGGCTGGCAACGGAGCGTGGGGGGCTGTTGGATGTGGGGGGGGGGTACTGAGTAAAGAGGGGTATTTTGGTCCAAAATTTTTAGGGGTAAATAAGCCATTTTTTTAATTAGCATGGGAGACTCCTCAGCAAAATGGGCGGGCTAAATAGAATCACCCCCGCATTTAATGCATCCATTTCTACATCAAGAATAATGCACAAAGTCATTCCTAGGGGTGCAACTCGGGCTCATGAAACTCGGGTTTCCCTCAACCCTAACCCTAACCCTATTTATAAATGTCAACCCTAACCCTAACCCTAACCCTAACCCTATTTGTAAAACCTCAACCCTAACCCTATTTTTAAAAATCAGGTTTGGGTTGAGTTTCGGGTTGAAATTCGGGTTGATAGAAAAAAAAATGACAATATGAAACAAACAAGCTTAACATTGCACAAATAAGCTAAAGTTTGAAACAAATAAGCTTTATATTGTACAAACAAGCTGAAGTTTGAAACAAACAAGCTTCACATTTTAAACTATATGTCTAAAAATATACATCTTTTACATAAGACTAAACAAAAAAGTACATTCTTAAACCAAAACATATTCAAAGTAATTCAAATGTTGCATAACATTTCAATAGCCACCATATGTATTGATGAAGTCACCTTTATCCTTCGGAAGCAGAAAATATTAAGACGATATAAAGAGCCAGTTAGAAGACCACATAAGTCTGGTACGAGAGATCTTTTCCAAGTAGCGAGACTGCATTCGACATCCAAAGCTCTCTGATTTTTACTCATCACCCCTTTTCTAGATGTTTTAGTTTTCTGCTCATCACCTCTTCTCAGATGCTTTCATAAAATTTTGGCAAACTTCATATTAGAAGTTACAAATGTCTCAATGAAGATAATTAAAAAAAATAAAGATACTAGTTTGGCCCACCAACATTACATGATAAAATGCAATGGTTAAAGGTATATTGCTCATTTTAAAGGTAATGGAGATTTGATGGAATGTTCATACCAAGAATCATCATTTCCACAAAACTATTGTCAGCTCTACATACTTAAACCTAACAAACAAGGCTAAATCATTACTTCTACAACACCAGTGGGCTGCTGTTTGTGGCTTTGCGGGTTCGGATTTTCTCGGGTTCGGGTTGACTACAACTCTAACCCGGTCAAGTTGCAAATCGGTCCAGGTTCAATCCGGATCCTTCGGGTTCGGATTAAGCAAATTAGAGTTTGAGTACTGCTGCAAATTAGGTTCTGCGGGTTGAATTCAGATTGAACCCGGTCCAAATTGCACCCCTAATCGTTCGCATGCAACATACGAGAAATAACGGCCTCCCCTCGTTGGCAGCCATAATTTTTATTGTTTTGCACATTAATCATTAAAAAAAAGGAAATTAAAGATATTAGAATTTTTGTTTTGGTACTCCAAGACCACATCGTCCATCTGTCGTGAACCATTATATGTGATGGTGACATCACAGTAATTTTTTTTGAATAATACTAAAATTATCTTTCAAATTTTATTTGAAGTTTAGATAAAAATAAAATCAACATAACTTCATGGGAACAAATTTGACTTTTGGTTCAGTAACTTAATGACATTAAGGAGTAGACCGGTAATGGATTTTTATGAATCAAAATAAAAGTTTTGAAGCCTTCAAAAAAAATAGTTTCTTTAAAGGTTAATGGGCAAGTTGGTCAAACTAAAGAGGGTCTTGCTGTAATTTTTTTAAAATTTTATTTTTTTAGCGACAACTTTATTTGCAACTCTTACTTTTATAACTGGGTCTATTTAATTCATTGGTGCGCATGTGCATATGCCCATGAACATATTTAAGGAACGGGCAAATATAAGAAAGAAATAAAAGTAACGAAGAGAGATCAAGCACTAGAACTCAATTAATTTTTTTTTCTAGATTTGATGAAATGTGTAAAGAGTTAATTTTTTAAGTTATGGTGTCATCAATTTTCTAATATGCTCAAAGTATTATCCAGTCATCAAGGCTGCTCAAATAATGCTTCACTATATATATATATATATATATAATTACCTATGTAAATAATGCTATTGAACATCATTTTGAAACCATATCTGGCGACTAAGAAAATATTTTAGCTATTGAACATCAAGGCGACTAAGAACCTATGCTATCATTTTGAGCGACTAAGAAAATATTTTAGCATACAGCGATCATGCTACATAGCTACTCTGTGCTTGTGTTTAAAGAGGTAATTTATCCTTTATGTTATGGTGTCATCAATTTTCCTTGATTTATAACCATTTACTCTTATTTTAGACTCATCACCAACTTAGAATTTCATTGAGCTTTCTTTTTTGCCTATGCTTTACTATTTTGTTTATCAATTTGATTCTTTTTATATTACATTCACGAGAAAGAGAATGCTATTATCAAACTTGAGCTAAAATTGCAAAAGGATATGAAATTAGCAGTCGCTAACCCAATCCGATCGTAGCTTCAATCCTTTACCTGTGGTGAAGGACGCGTGCTTTACTTTTTATGTATTCTGATATAACTCAGCAATCTATAAATCTAATGTCCTATATTTCCCCACATCATTTATTTTGAAAAAAAAAAAAAAAAAAAATCTAGTTGCTTGTGTTTCTACAATGTATGCAATTGGATTAATAGATTGCTGAATTATTGGTAACAATCTATAAAAAAAGAGTGAAGGACACGTCAGTCGAACCTTCTTCTCCATGAACCTTCCAATAGATTATGCCCCTGGGAATAGTTAGTTATTCACAAATTTTTGTTTCCCTTAAGTTAGTTCCTTATTCATGCTGCAATGCTCGAAGGGCTTAAGATGCTATATTATCCATCTTGAGTTAAAAAGAGGAAAGAACATGAATTTTATTTCAAAAATAATATAATTGAAGGCATCTTGGAATTGTTATGACAGGTGGTTACTCTTTTATGTTGTTTGAAGTGAATCATGTGTTGCTGCCAGTGGAAAAGAGCTGTCACAAGTCAAATTTTAATCCCAGCAGCCAAAGCCCAAGTCCTTGTTGTTTCTCTCTCGCTGCAAATCCTACCCAACAAACTCTAAACAGCTACAGAATAAAGAAGCATGATTGCCATATCATTGCAGATTTCTATACAACAATTCTTTCTTACAAAGAAGGGAACATACATCAATCAACATTCCTTGCTATACGCTTAACAGTGTAGAACGTTTTCAAAATGCAGGTCACGGAGATGTTGACTCTTTGTTAGCTGGTAGTTTTCCTTTTTTTCAGCAGCAAACTTTTGACTCATTGGAAGGTGAAAACTTTATCAAGGACCCCATATCAGCTTGAAGATATTCTTGCTAGCTTTTGCACTAATCGTTTTATTTTGTTCTTCAACATCTCCTCCTGAGCACGTATGTTCCCCTCCTTCAGCATTACCATCAGCAAGTTATTATCAACAAGAAAAATGAAATACTACCGATAACTACGAACAATGTCTGTTGGCAGCTTCCAAAGAAAATTATATCTACAGAAGATGGTAAAACAATATGCATCTTACAAAGTAAAAGCATATAGCTTAGAGGCAATAGATTTACATTGCATCTTAGCAAAACCTAAGACGTTAAAATCCACAAGAAGATCAAAAGTAGAAATAAGAGGGTACCCACAAGCAGAGAGTATGCTCGAGCCAGTGATAAAACAGTTGGATAGAGGTCTACAACAGCCAGAGCAACCTCTTCCGTTACTTGTGGAACCTGAAATTTGGTATCGCAAGACATAAGCAGCATTAAATAGCATTCAGGAGGAGTATGCAAACAATGCATGAAAAAGAAGAAAAGCTCAATCACAGAGAAACCAAATATGGGGGCAAATGTACAACAAATCTCCCATCTTTCTGCAAAGAGGGAGAGGATGTGGAAAAGACCAGGTAACATGAGTAGTAGTTATGCCGAATATTATGAGGCAGGTTGTTTGATGTATTAGTTGCAGCATAATCACCTGCATGAGTTGGAGTGCAAATACATCACTCACGGTCATTTTCTCAAGATCTTGACACCTCTTAACAAACTCATTGTAGGAGGGGCAGACCCTAGAGTTCTTAATATTCTTGCTGGAAAAGTGTGTGCTGTAATACTGAATTATTGATTTTGTAAGATAACCATATTTCTTGACGGTATCAACAAAGCCACTAGTCCTCTGCACATCAAACCCTTCCAAAATCTCTGTGGTAAAACAACTGAAAACATGGATTTAATTAACATCAAGGAAAAAGATTACAAGTCCATAAAAGGAATGAAGATCATAAAGAAAGTAGATTACGTATTCATGATATATGGTTCCCTTAAGTAGCTAAAATGGCAGGCAGGAAAATCGATACCATCTCATGAGCCATTCAGATTCAAATTCCTTTCTAAAACAAGAGGTTGCATCTCTCATAAAGAACATAAACCAAATCTCAAAGCATGCAATGCCTTTCAAATTCATGACAACTCCAACCAGAATTATGTATTTATAAAAACACAACTTATAGCATGGATGATCATCACTCAGGTCCATAAAGGATTGAGAACAATGAACCAATAGAAACCATAAGGACTAATTATTATGTGGGCTAAGATACTGAGATAGTTTAATGAATGATGATGTTTATTGGACCATTCGTTATATGTCCTGGTCTTGGTAGCTACACTGACAAGACTAAACTGAAAACGGTAGCCTACCTAGGATCCTGGTAACTACCTTTTGATGTTTTCAGAATTTCTAGCTCATATCAGTAGTGCCATCAGAGCCCATTTAAAGTGTACCACGTATTTTAGAAATATATTATTTTCTTCCTAATTCATCATTTGAAACTATATAAAGTGAATCTGGTGCTTCAATCTAATAATGCAGAAAATTACCTGCTAAAAGATAAAGATGACAATAAATTGACAATAGAACCGATGAAGACTGCTCACAAAACGTATATAATAAACAGCTTCAAATGCTAAAAGCATTGTAGCAGTTCCAATATATTGTTAAAAACTAAGAAAACTTAACTACAGTAAGGAGGTCAGCTAGCAGACGTAAAAAAGGCATAGATGACATTGACGTTATTTGTTTATTCATCTCTTACTAAAGATATACCAGCTCACCACATGGTTAACAAAGCATTAGCAACTCAATGATGTAAGCGCAAATCAAATAAGACTTGATCAGAACATGGAGAAGAAAAAGAGCATTTGCTTCATGGGAAAGTTGTATGCAAAAAATGAGAACTATGACAAAATAACATATGACAGAACAAATATAAACTAGTACACACGCTGTTTTGATGGTTTCCGCTGCTTCCAGAGAATTTGGATCACCTTCGACCAGATATATTAGCTTCCGTAGCCCACATCTCTACAAAATCACAAATACATAGGTACATTGAAAAAAAAAAAGCAGGATAAGCCAACAAGAACAACCCTACCCAAAAAAAAAAAAAAATCACACATACAATACTTATTTATTCCTCATCACATAATATATAATGATTTATAACGCATGGCATATCCAAAACATTTAACTGATAAGGAAAAATAATATTCTGGTCGTCACAAAAAGACAAAAGTCATAGACAGGAGTATTTATATTATCATACAGGCAACATATTCACATAATCTCGATAGATGCCTAAGCCACAAAATAGTATTGCATCTCTATCACTTTGTTTCCCTAACAGATAAAAAGATCTTTGTCCAATATGGAAAAGTGGCAACTTTTGTGGCCTGCATATTGCTGGCACCAGCATAGCAGAAACATGAAACTGGTGAGTTAAAAATTGCTCCAAAGGCAAATAAAACAATATGCAAAGATAGTGATCAATATAAATTTGACAGAATTATGTAGGCATCATATAAAGACTTGACAACTTTATATCTTACAAAAAATATGGCTCTAAATCAAATGGAACGATTTTTAAAATAATAATAATAAAAAAGATTCACGTAGTTAACCCCAATAAGTTAGGGACTCAGGCTTTGTTATTGTGGTGGTGGTGGTGGTGTCATGTAGGCATCTTATTCCCCAAACCAGACTACTAGACTGACCAGCAAGTCACAGGACAGGGTCTGAACTTATTCGACTCCATCAAACTTGGTTCCAACCTTTGAATACATGATCATATGCAAGTTTTTGATCTGATGCTTCAAATTTATACTCACACAGCCAATACATAATAAAACTAGAAACCCGGCATGCAAAAAGAAAACTTAGTTGTTAATCAGATAACCAATATTGACTAAACATAAACACGTTCTAATACTAATTGACTAAACATAAACACAAGCAACAAGCTTTGGCCCATCTATCCAGGGTTGACATCGAAAATGTAACTCAGCCCTCAACTCTTAACCAAAAAGAAAAGCTCTCAAAATGGCCAGAGCCTTCAACTATATGTACTACAATCTGTCATTAACACCTACTAAAATCATACATGAACAACATGTATTGCCAATCCTATCTTACATCTCTATAATTTCCTTCAACATGGTGTGGCACCAAATTTAGAAGGAACATGTGCAGTTTTCCAATTTTCCTTAAAATTAAATTAAGAAAATGTAAACTTTGTCAGTAGTTAATATACCACCTTCAGCCAAACATGTCTCCATATAATAGCGTTGATTTCAAGGTATTTAGCATACATAAAACTCCAAAGACAAATTTCCACTTCGTTGACTGTTGCCAAATCCAAATTAATTCTGAAAACCTATAATTGTCAACTTTCAACAATAGTAAGAGATTGGCACAGAAAATTACATCATGATCAAATCCAAATAAAGCCAAAATGATAGACATATAATCCATTTAAGTAAAAATAGAAAACATCAAACATGAACTTTTGTCCTCGTACAGATGAGAACCAGTACCTGTAGCCTCAATTTCTGATCTCTATACCGGTTATCCCTGATTGAACTGGATAAATCATCAACCCTTTTCCTTTCAACAATAAAGTCAAGAACATACTCATTATTAGACTGTCTACATCGAGCAATCCAAATTCCATCTCCAAGAGGCAAGCGTCTAACCTGGAGAAAATTTCACACATCAATGCTTTACAAGTTAATTAGAAAAAGTGTTTAAAGCGTGACAAGGATTTGAAAATTCACACAAAGATCAAATATCCTATAGGGAAGTGTCAAACTCAAATAAATAACATGTAAATCATTGCTAAAGTTATTAGCAAAGATAAAATAGTGCATTGATATCAAAGGTGAAACAAAATTTAGCAGTCGAAAGACAGATAAATTGGGGAGTTGTGCCTAGAAGGCTGCCACTTATATTCATTATAAATCTAGCACAATTTGGACCTATAACAAGAAGCTAGAACCGTCATGAGGTCCAATGCTTGTAAAATTGGACCCAACCAGATAATACCTACAAAAGATGACTAAAAAAATACTTATTGGCACATTAAATCACCCAACACTGACGCAATCAAACTCAACAATATGCTGGTTTTTGAATCTAATCATTGAATCATATCATTTTAGGCATAGCTCCTGATCCATGCTCATGGTCAATTCAGGTCTTCATCCACCTCCATACCTGCAGCCAAAATCAAAACAAACCAGATCTACTTGTATCCCTGCAACGAAAGGCTTCACTCAGTTTGCATATTAACCCCACCTCTAAGTTTTAGTCATTTCTGTCACAATTGACATTGTCATCAGCTGCCGGCATTAGAAGTAAATATCAGGAAGATTAACAAAAGATATAAATTTAAATTTGCAACCAAAGATCTGGCACAAGAAAACATTCGTAACAGCAAGACCAGTAGCAAATTTCAGACCTTAATGAATGAAGTCATAGAATAGATCATCCATTGAACTTGTAAAATACTGACCTCTACTAAGATATTGAATTGAGAGCGTATATTATCGATAACTTTTCTCGAGCGGGACCTACAACATAATGAGAAAGGGTGAACCTTGGCATCTTGTTCTTAATTGGCCATTGCACACCAAGTAAGAGTCCTATGGAAACAAAATATTTATAAAAATATATTAGTTAGGTCCTCAAGCTATTAGTCCATATATGTCATGTTCCATCTCACAACAATTTCAATATGTTTTGATCAGCATGGTTCTCACAACAGTAGGCAAGAAAGAGTTAAAAAATAACAAGCAAACATCAAAGTCCAATACAAATTAAGAAGATGCAGAACAGATTATGAACTCTAACTTGAGATAACTCCAATGTTGGGACAATTTTTAGCTCAAGCATTCAGCTGCATTTTACAGCCTCAAAAAGCAAATCTACCAGACAACAAGGATCTTTGACCCAAAAAATAACAAATTAACAAAGTGGAATATAAATGAAGAGGTTAGCGCCATATAATTTTGGAAAGTTACAAGGCCATGAACATAATCTTGTTAACAACAACCTATACAGCCTGTTTTGAGCACTGATTTCAATGTTAACACAATCATACGTACAGTCACAAGCAGAATTGCTAAGATCTACTCCGAAATAATAAGTTTTAATCAGGGTAAAATGTATTGTACCGAACCGATTGGTTTGGTTTGGGAAAAACAGTACATTTTGGCCTGCTGGTTCGGTACAGGCTCCAAACCAGGCCAAACCATCCAATTGATCTAGTTTGAGCCCATTCGATCTGATTTTGGATGGGGGGACTATGCTCGGTTTCATATGAGTTCACATCTTCTCTCCTCTTTCTTCTTTCCTTTTCATTTATTTAAAATTTTTCATGAAAATAAGGAATAGTTCTATTTGAACTCAACAAAAATATCAGAAAAAACAAATTTCTTAAGAATAAAAATCAATTCTCTGTCTCAAGAACAAATTCAAAGGATTTTAGGGAATTATACTTTAGCAAATATCAAATTACGATACTTCTACTCTGGATAAAAATCCAAAAAAATTAATTTAACTTAGAAACGATAAGATAAAAAGTTTGAAAAAAATTATTTTAAAATATAATTTGTAAAGCTTTGGTCAATACCTGATTTGGCAAGATCACAGTAACAATGATCACACCGGCCTGTACCAACTTGATCCAAAACTTATTTAATTAATAAAATTAAACTTGCTATAAAATTTTAAAGTTAAAATGTATTTCATAAGGTCCAAACTATAATATTTCACTAAATCAAAGGGACTAATCTTTTGATTTTTCTTTATTTTAAAGAATTAACTTAAATTATCTTTCTTTAAGAAAGACCAACCAGCAAATGAATGAAGAGCCCTTGTTTAGAGGTCTTTTTGATAAACGAAATGAAAAGAACAAAAAAAATGATCTTCAACTACTCTCATATGCTTACTCCAAAGGCAAAGTTATAGAATTTGCTACGGAACTTCATTGCCACTTTTTTCTTTAATTGTTGTCTACTATTTTCATTCTATGTATATGGCTGAGCTGAGACGATCTAGTGACATATCATAGTTTGAATCCTAAAAAATATTACCTTAAGATTTATGGTAAGTTTAATTTTATTATATTAATAAGCTATGAATAAAGTCAATATAAGTCAGTATGAAGTTTATTATTACTGCGATCCTATCCAAATTTAAAACCCCTGTAAATTTGATCAAGTGTTGACCAAAACCTTACAAATTATATTTAATAATTTTTTTGGCATTTTATTTTCTCATCATTTCTAAGTTAAATTGATTTTTTAGGATTTTTATTCAAAGTGAAAATACCCTAATTTGATATTTATTAAACCATAATTTTCTAAAATTCTCTGAATTTATCTTTTAAGAGGAGTTAATTTTTTATTCTTAAAAAAATTTAAATTTTCTAATGTTTTTGTTGAATTCAAATGAGAGGTATTCCCTTATTTCCATAAAAAAATCTTAAGTAAATAAAAAAGAAAGAGGAAAATAGGAGAGAAAATGATATTTACTTAAATGGTTTTAAATGAAAAAAAGAGAATAAGAGCTCATGGGAGGCTTTCAACCCCATATAACACATTAAAATTAAAAAATTTGAAAACAAATGAAAAAAATTACGAAAAATACTAAACTAGCAATACGCTGCTGGTTTGGTTCGGACTGGTACCAAACCAAACCGAATTGGTCCAATATCATTTTGCGGTTCATTCAACCTTAGTTTTAACCAAGGTTCATCGTACCAAGAACTAATATCGTTCATTACCAAATAAATATGGTTTGGTACAGGGCATATTGTCCTAGACTGATAGCGTACCGATTAGATGCACAAAAGGGTCCCAACCCATGAACTATCTCAAATCAAGCCAAATTGAGCGGTTCATTAAGGACGGTATGGTTCGGTTCAATTTGAGGTGGTTTCGATTTGGTTCGATCGATTGGCCCTCTATACTGAACCATGCTCAGTCCCAACCGATTTGGGATGGTTTATTATACCATAATGTTAACAAAACTAAAGGGTGTTTAGGTCAATTTTATACTAGTAATATATGAAGATTTCAATAAGTTCTTCAACGGATAGATGATACAACCCTTTCTATAAACTTGTTACTTATTCATTCATTTCAACAACAAATCAAAATATATTTCTTTACTTTTTTTCTTTCTAGAATTAAAAAACTCCTTCCCATTAAGATGTTAATAAACTTCTTTCGAGCTAGGTTCAAGGGTTCAACATGAACCAAAAAAAAAAAAGATGATGTTCAGCCATTATAAAGCCATGTTAAATTGCATTATATTTCAATTTTCAATTTCACTTCTCATTATCAATGTGAGTTGCACATTCCATTTAGTTTCTTTATTCCTCTTATCTTGCTACCCCAAGTCCTACCACATGCATAAGAATTAATCGAACTATACAATATAGAGGCTTATCTTGATCAAGGTTTTAAATTCCATGAAATGAAGTTGTCCCAATTTTTCATGGAATAGAATGCACTACCATCTGGCTCTATTCCGACGCTTGGGACAAGGAATGCTCCAAAACGCATCAATTGGGATGTTGGGACAGTAGCGAGATGATCTCGTTTCAGTACATAAGATGGTAATTTGCCCTAGATGGTCTCGTTTCGGTATGTAAGATGGTAATCTGCCCTGGCATCTCAAGATGTCTCACCAGGATGTGAAACCATGATAGTTACACAAACAGGTCAGGAGAAGACCCAACTTACATGTGACCCAAACCAAAAAGACCTTGATGCAAACTCGACACAAATGGGGTCAGTCAGGAGGGGTTGCTCAAGGGTCATGCCAATTTTACATCCTTATACTATGCCCCAATACCAAGAGTCATAATTAGTTGAATATGTCGTACCATGAAGCAATCGTTTGTACTTGTTCTTGGACAAATATGTTTAACAAAAAAAAACTCTAATTATTGATGCCCCTGTGTTTATCTATCTACCAAAACATCGCAAAATACCACATTAACGAAAACATAAAGAATAATTATCATAAAATAAAAAGATAAGAATAAACTAACCATTACTTCAATAAAAATATTTGTTTGTTTTTTGAATTTGTTATACTAACCCAAAATTTTCACGATCATCCAGTATCAAGATAACATCATAAACATCCTCAAATCTCTCCCCAGATTTATAGGGTGGCATTGCAAGAGCATTGATATCTCCCTTCATATCATCACCAGCAAATGATTTGTTCAATGTTATGTCCTGAGCAGCCCACAATAAGTTGCCTTTATTAATCATCAATGTTGAGCTCTTATCTAGGAATGTATATAAGAATCAGGATTCTTTATAAAATGATAGTTCTTTGTTACTTTCCATGATGACTGGAAAAGCAACCATATTTAGTGTCATGTGCAAAGACAACATACTGATGAAGTGCAAGCCCTCAGATTGAACGAGTCCAGAGCCGATTCTGCAGATACCGGAAGTGGACAAATTGAAATGCCACCAGAACTAAATGTTGTCCTATTCTCTGCATCACATACTATTGAAATTAATGAAAAAAGATCATTAAAAAAAACTATTTTTCATTAAAGGACAGCATCTGTTACAGTAGCATTCAGGATTGTTTCTGAAAATATTGTCAAGAAAAGCATCCACATACCTATAGAAGTACAGGCAGCCAGTGTTGAAAAACAAACCTTCTCAACAAGTTCTGCAGACTCAGAATCTGAACTATCAATCTGAACAAGTGATGAAAATGTGTTTAGCATGTCACATTGTTTTACCAAACAAAACTAACCAATGGTTTGTAATGCCTGCTAGATGTAACTTTCATAAAGCACCACAGCAACTTACAGGCAATAACACAAAATTATAATCAATAATTTGCAAAACCACCAAGAAAACAAATCTAAGTTTTCAAATCTTAACACTGTAGCAATCTAAGGGAAAAGAATAACATTAGACTGGGCTGAACATGCTAAAAGTTATATATGTAAGGAGGCAGCCATATAAAACCTCATCCATCGCTAGAGAATACAAGGGGATGCCACTCCCTTCAGAAACAAGTCAGATTGCATGTTTTTGAACTGATGAAATAGTTGAACTCAAGCAGAAGAATTAGTGCAAATCTCACAATGTTGCATTTTCAACAGTGTTGTTGCTGAAGGGAGAAAATCAGGTTTCAAATATCTGGATAAGAGAAAAGGACACCTATAATACATTACAATAGAAATTCAGTATTTATGACCTACAAAAGCAGATCTGTAACAACATGTTGCCAGCTTGGACCGCCTGTTCTAATCCATCAAAAAAGGTACCACCAAACACATTAGCAAAACCATCAATACTTCGACCCAACTAATCAGTACAACATTATTCACTAGCTATTCAACCCATTTATGCAATCTGATGCTTTACTCATGTATGTTAAAAAAAAAAAAAATCAAAAGGGGACAGATGTTTAAAGAAAATCATTGAATAAATATTAGCGCAGCTGTTCTTATTAAAGGTCAAGAAAGAAGAAAAAAACCAGTTTTTGCTATCTGCAAAAACGAAGGGTATATTCCATGCTTACAATTCCTTCCAAGCAAAAGGTTTGCATATGTAATGTCACCAATGCTTTACAGGTGCTTCAAACAGAAGAAGAATGTTATGTCAAGGAACGTGGTCATACCACTATGGTCATGGCCACTGTTACATTTCTTAGAACATAAGATGCAGCAAACTGTCCTAGCGTCCCATGGGACGTCCCATCAAGATCAAAAATCCTGGTCGAGTGATACACTTGAAAGGATATGTTTATGGGTACCCATGTGCTTGCTTATTGGTGCCCTCCCAC
>UESW01001625.1:220893-255288 GCA_900491605.1 Calamus simplicifolius
AAGAATGAACATTAGCAATCTGGTCATTTTCTTGCTTTAAAGATAATATGTGCCTGATATCCATACCTTGATTGACCAACAGTGTCTGATGGCCTCGAAATCCGTAATTGCTGATCTCAACAGGGAGAAAAGCTAGATGGACAGAATTATGAAATGTGGCAAAGAAAAATCCAATATCTTTTAAATGACCTCGAAGTCTTAGAGACCTTGACAACTGGTATGACACCACCAGCCCCTGGCACTACTGAGCAACATCGCCTTGATCGGGAAGCCTATGACAATTGGGTCAAGAAAGATCGTTGTGCACGCTTTACTATGTTGAGCAGCATGCACAATGATCTTATTGGCAACTTTGAGAATTGCCAGACTGCTCAGGATATGTGGAACCAGCTCAAGATCAGGTTTGGTCAACTTCGGCCACAAGGCTACGTGCCTTGAACTTAGATTCATACAGTATGTCAAGGATCCCGACCATTCCATGTCGACCCACCTTCGTGTGATGGGAAACATGATTAGGGATATGAAGGCTGCTGGAGTTGACCTTACTGATGAGCAACAGGTCCTTGCAGTGATTCGTTCACTGCCTGACCCTCAGTGGAGTCAGATGAAGCTCTTGATGACTCATAGTGAGCACATCAAGACTTTTGAGGATATTGCTCGTCATCTTGAGCTAGAGGCTGAGCGTATTGAGACTTCCCTTCCCTTCGGCCTATGTGGTTTCTGGTGGGTCTTCGAGGCCCACGAACAAAAGGAAGGGAAAGGCACATAACAGGAGTGCTCAGGGATATAAAGGAAAAACTATAGCCAAACCTAAGAGAGGACGTCGAGGGGGCAAGCGAGATGTGACAAAATTAAGTGCTACAACTGTGGGCTAAAGGCCACTTTGCTCGTGATTGCACTGAGCCAAAAAAGGTATGTTCCATATTAAGCTCTCTCCATGTTTGTTCTTATGCATTAGTTGCTGACTCGCTCCCCGATTGGATTGTAGATTCGGGAGCAAACAAACATATAGTACGAGATCGAGCTGGTTTTGTAGATTTTCACCGGATACCTGCAAATACCCAGTTTGTCGTTCTTGGGAATGGTCTGCGTGAGCCGGTTTTGGGTGTAGGAGTATATCGTGTTTCACTTCGAGGTGGACATGTGTTGATCTACACGACGTTTTGTATGTCCCAACTATCCGGTGTAATCTTTGTTCTGTTCTTGCCCTGTTGGCACTTGGTTATACTTTTAGTTTTTCTAGTGACCGTATGTCAGTCTATCTGGATGGTGTTTTGTCCTTTTTGGATATTTGTCACAAGGTTTCTTTAGACTTGATGTTGAAATGTGTGCTTCTTATTCTTATGCCTCTATTCCTGCCTGTGATGATGGTTTCTTTGGCATGCTAGACTTGGTCATGTGGGCCAAGATAGGATGACACGTATGGCTAAAGCTGGGCTGTTAGGCCCTCTTACCAAGATAAGTCTTCCTGTGTGTGAGTCTTGTCTAGCAGGAAAGGCAACAAGAAAGCCTTTTGGTAAGGCTTCTAGGGCCTCTCATCCATTAGAGCTAGTTCACTCTGATATCTGTGGACCCATGAGTGTCAAGTCGCGACATGGCGCTTCCTATTTCCTCACATTCATAGATGATTTTTCGCGATTCGGGTATGTGTACCTAATCTCTCATCGCTATGAAGCGCTGGATTGTTTCAGACGATTTTTAGCTGAGGTAGAAAATCAGATGGAGAGGTCTTTGAAGACTCTTCGCACTGATAGAGGTCGCGAATATCTATCTGAGCAATTCAAGCGGCTCTGTGAGGAAAAGGGGATACGCAGGCAGCTTACCATTCCTGGGACACCGCAACAGAATGGTGTAGCCGAGCGTCGCAATAGGACTTTACTAGACATGGTTAGGTCGATGATGGCGCAAGCAATCTTCCAATTAGTTTCTGGGGAGATGCATTATTGACTGCTGCCTACATCCTTAACCGTGTGCCTAGTAAATCAGTACCCTCCACTCCATATGAGCTATGGCATGGCATGCGACCCTCTGTGGATCATTTGCGCCCTTGGGGCTCAGCAGGATTTGTTCACAACGCCTCCCATAAGTTGGGAAAGCTGGGTCCTAAAGCCAGCAAAAAGGTGTTCATCAGGTACCCTGAGAATTCGAAGGGTTATGTGATGTATGGAGCACATCCTGATGGAGGGTTGACTGAGATGGAGTCCAGAGTGGAGTTTATAGAGAATGAATTCCCGAGCATTGGTGAAATTAGAAAGGACCTGTCCCTGTATGAGTTACAGGAGGACCTTCCCACTATCTCTGGCGAGGGAGGAGATTTTCCACCTATCTCAGAGATCGCCACAGATAGTGGGAATGCTAGGCCCAGTGGGAGTGTCGCACCAGACAGAAGGAGCGCACAAGCTGAGCCTAGTAGGAGCTCACCTATGAGGGTTGATGCACCATCTGCTGAGTAGGAGCTCACCTATGAGGGTTGATGCACCATCTGAGAGCGAGTCAGAGAGCGGTCTTCAGGGTCCAGATCCACAGTTACGGAGAAGCAAACGTGGTCATATTCCACGACGATATTTTGAAATCGAAGGGAATGTGTTTCTCTGCACTCCGTTGGATCCAGATGAGCCTGCTTCTGTTGAAGAGGCGCTCGATTCACCTGCTCATAGTGAGTGGCAAGCTGCTATGGAAGACGAGATGGTATCGATGGCCAAGAATCATGTGTGGGACTTGGTAGACCTTCCGCCTGGGCGCAAATCTATAGGAAATAAGTGGGTTCTTAAGATTAAGCGCAAGGCTGATGGGTCAATTGATAAGTACAAGGCTCGACTTGTGGCGAAGGGCTATACCCAGATGGAGGGTGTAGACTTTGAGGAGACATTTTCTCCTGTGGTGAGATTTGCCTCCATTCGCTTGATCCTAGCTATTGTAGCCCATTTAGATTTGGAGCTACATCAAATGGATGTTAAAACAGCGTTTCTTAATGGAAGCCTGGATGAAGAGATCTATATGGATCAACCATTGGGTTTTGTGACCAAAGGACAGGAGGGCAAAGTGTGCCGCCTTAGAAGATCCATATATGGTCTAAAGCAGTCATCTAGGCAATGGTACCTCAAGTTTCATGAAGCCATTACATCGATTGGCTTAGATATGATTGAGGAGGACCACTGTGTGTACATTAAGAAATCAGACGATGGTTTCTGATCTTGCGTTGTATGTAGATGACATCCTAATTGCTGGGAGTTCTATTGAGTGATCAATGCCACTAAGGAGTGGTTGTCCTCTGTCTTTGAGATGAAGGATATGGGTGAGGCAAATTTTGTGCTGGGAGTGAGGATCCTAAGGAATCGTGCTAAGAGGTTTCTTGGTTTGTCACAAGAAACGTATATTGAGAAAGTCTTAGAACGATTCCGAATGCACTATTCTAAACCCGTTGATACCCCAATAGAAAAGGGCTGTACTTTAAGCATCGATCAGTGCCCTAGAACTGATGAGGAGAGTGAAAAGATGAGCAGGATCCCCTATGCTAGTGCAGTAGGGAGCTTGATGTACGCTATGTGTGTACTCGCCCTGACATTTGCTTTGCAGTCGGCTTGGTTAGTCGATATCAAAGTAATCCAGGACTTGCTCATTGGGTTGCAGTTAAAAGGATTTTTCGTTACCTTCGTGGTACTGCCAATCTCACCCTATGCTATCAGGGTGGAGATTTGAGATTAAAGGGTTTTTGTGACTCTGATTGGGCAGGTGATAGAGATGAGCGTAGATCCACTACAGGATATGTGTTTATCTTTGGAGGTGGAGCTGTCACTTGGTGCAGTAAGAAACAAAGCTGTACCGCCCTGTCCACCATGGAAGCCGAATATATTGCTTGTTCGGCTGCTGTCCAGGAGGCTATATGGCTAAGGAGGTTCTTGAGGCGATTTGAGATATCTGCTACTCCACATGAGGCTATTCAGATCAGTTCTGACAGTATGGCAGCATTACAATATGCTAAGGATCCTAAGTACCATGGAAGGACCAAGCATATTGACATCAGATATCACTTCATTAGAGACATGGTCAAGCAAGGAGAAGTTATCCTACAGCATATCTCCACCGGCAGGATGCTGGCTGATCCTCTGACGAAGCCTATTCCTAGGGATGTGTTCCAGGCTCATGTGAGGGTCTAGGTCTGTATAGAGTGTGACAGACTGTGATATGTTTCAGACTTATATAGGAGTTTGTGTCTGTTTTTTTGTCAGACAGGGATTGTATGGACATCAATGACTATGTGTTAAAGTTTATGAAATGTTTATTTTCATGATTATGATGAGTTCATATTTATAGGCACATATGTGTATAAATGTCACAGGCTTAGATCAGCCCACTCACACGGGTGATCGCCCTGACACTTTGTAGTGGGCAGGATGAGACTAATGTAGCCATTATAGATGCTTAAGTAGCAATGCATGAGTTGCAGAATGCATAAGTTGCAAAATGGGCTACATATATTATAACTGAATAGATTATAATAATAGTCGCCTCAGTATGGACTGAGATGAGACTCAGGAGAGTCGAGTACGGTGAACAATGCATATATAATGTATGCATTTTGATATGTCAACTAAATCGTACTAAGCCTGTTGTAGCCGAACTAGGAGCATTAGTGAGTGCTCGAGTCAAGCAACTTTGTGATGCTTGGTCTTGTGTTCGTACGATGTATGAGTATGACATAACCCTATTGAGAGGGAGCTCCATCGTAGCATGTATTCTGTTGCATGTGCTAAAGTCGACCCTGTAAGGGGTAATGCGATATATTCCTTCTCCATTACCGTGTGAGCCTTACAAATATGCTATGTCCTTGGACTTGAACCTATACCATGAAGTTGAAGTTCAGGAAGACTTCCTTAGCCTTGTCCTCCAGGGTCATGGAATTGATTCGGCCACATGAGACAATCCTAGGAAGTCAACTGAACTAAAATGGACTGGTATGAGTGTTCAAGGAAGATAATTTGTGATCACACCCTGTGTTTGTGATCCATTGCCCGGGCAATCATGTGTATGAGTTGCATATGATTATGGATACAAACATTGTGATTTTGTGTTTTTCAAGTACTGCTCAGGGTAAATCTCTTGAGGAATTGAGAGTGCTTGATAAGGTGTGATCGATTTATCTAGGACACAGACGGGATTGGATTGCATTCAGGTTCGCTGCTTTAGTTATTTATTAACTTAATGCAGTATATTCACTATGTGTCACTGTGTGTGAGTTTCGTCGGGTCGCACACCCCACCGCATAGTATGTTGAGAGGATTGAGGCTTATGTTTTCTGTGTGGACGAGTGGGAGATTGTTGGCCTGGTCAACGATCACACAGAGTCCCATGTGATGGGACTCTTCGTTAACGCCCACACAGAGTCCCAAGTAAGGGGACTCTTCGGAAATCCCTGTGACGCTTGGTATACAGGATCCTATTTATTCTCTGGTTCTATAAGTAGACGAGAAGAGAGGTCTTCCTGTCTTCTAACAGAGGTAGAGGTCTTCCTGTCTTCTGAAAGAGGTAAACCAAGGACTCTTCCTCTCCATTGCTGCGGCTTAGGGGCGTGGACGCCTGGGAACTCTGGTAGCTCTCGTTTACCGACGATCTGATTCTTCCGCTGTTTCCATATTAAGGTACGTTCCTTATTATCGGTTCCTTCAATATAAATTACCACTTTCCAAGTGCTGTAAAATTTTTAGACGAAAAATGATAGTTAGACTCATTTTTGGAACGGGTTTTAATATGGGATAGCTGACAAGGGATCATCTCAACTTGCTTGTTTTTTACGCTCCTGATAGATTGATTGTGGCCATTTAATTTTTTAGAATGTAAGACATGCACTGATGCATGCTACCTAATGCATCATGGTGTCTGCATTACAATGGTGAAAGATTGTAATTGAGCAGTGTATATTTCTAAATATTTTTTGTTGCTATATGATAAGCTATATGCAAATCCCCATCTCTAAATATTTTTTTGTTGCTATCTGTTGCTTGTTAATCAATGAGCATTGAACATATTCAAGTATTCTGCTAGATATATCATTCTTAGGTGCAATTAAATGCAAGTTGATAGTTGGAACTTCACCCAAAATTAAAAACTAATTTCAGAAGGTGATATTGTAATTATTAAGCTACCTAAGACCTAGGTATTGAATTAACAAAAGTTATTTGAAATTTTGTTGTTGCAAGTATAATCCCATGCATATTGGATATTTAACTAAATATATACAATTAAAATATGATTTCTAGTCTTAAATAATGTTAATCTTTAAGATTTGAGTAATTTAATAAACTCAAGTGTATTCTTTGATGATTTCGATTGGGTTAGAGCTAAACTCATGTAACCTTCATTAAGCTAAGAGTCTAAATTCTAGTTTAATCAAATTCAATTATAAATACATGTCACCTAGCACAAGCTCCCACAACTAAATTAAGTAGGCATGATATTTTTGGATGATAGATAATGTTAAGTAGTCAAAAGAAGAACAGTTAGTGTAGGCAAGTTTTCTGATTTAAAATATCTTTCTTTTAAACATAAGTTCCCAGTTGGAAGAAGATGATGATTCAAACCATCCATAATGCCACACCACAAGTTTTCTGATTTAAAATATCTTTCTTTTAAACATAAGTTCACAGTTGGAAGAAGATGATGACCCAAACCATAATGCCACACCACGAGTTTTCTGATTTAAAATATCTTTCTTTTAAACATAATTAAGTTCACAGCTGGCAGAAGATGATGATCCAAACCATATATAATGCCACACCGCGAGGTACAATGCATGCTATTGTTGGTGTTATTTCTCTTTAGTTTCCTTCCGATCAACCCCCAACAACAAAATAAGCCTGCATGCCTCCTCCTGTTAATTACTTCTAAGGAAGAGCCTGCCATTTCACTGGGAAATTAAGAAGGGTCCCAAGATACGTAAGACCCCATGATCTCAAACTCAACCACGTTCATGGAGAGACTCTGGGGGAGCCCTCACATGTGCTCTCACTTGTTCCCTTCTACGTACATTAGTCTATTTTTAAGCTATCTTGGAACTCCCATGGGAGGAACGGGAACCCATCACATGAAGCCCCAGATCGATGTGGCCCCGGGGGTCATCTGTCTTCCTTCGTCTTTGTGTCTGAGGCTATCATTCACCCGTGAACTCATGGAATCTTCCCTCTATCCCAGCTTTGTTTTCTTCCTCAACCGTGAGGCTCTTTGGATGCAATTATTTTGCGTGTAATTACTAATTACTATTCACGTAGGTTGGTCTTTTCCTCTAAAGAACACGTGGCAGCCATGCAGGAGTAAATAAACGTAGTAATTTCAAGTTACAATGCCCTCGTTGTCGGCGTTTTAATTAATTATTAGGTGATGGCTTGTTTGTAGCGTCTCGTGACGCCCTTTTGGATGCTGTGGTTCTTTCCTTCCCTCATCAATCACACGCCCACAAGAAGCCATGGAGTACTACTGTCATCATTGGAGAGAGCTAGGGAACAAGGGGCTTCTTTCATGTCCCTACGAAGGGTTGGTATGAAAGGCATGGTGGGCTTTGGACGTGAGTTTTGAACTTGAAGTCAAGGTTAGAATGAACTCCATGGTTCAGATAATGGACACTTTTAATTCTATTAAAGGTAGAATTAAAAGGTCACAGGCATGCCGGTGAGATATACAGAGGGATATTCATCATCAGGATATCACGGAGCCTTACATAATACATCAGATCTGATTATCTTAGAACCGATTTATTTTTACTGATGAGAGTGCACCTTTCTTCGGGATAGTTAGGCCAGTCATATTTTTATCAGTTGAGTATACTTTCTATCATATAATTCTTGATTCTAACAATTCTGGCCTTTGGGGCTTTCCTGCTGCCCTGGCAGTACACCAACACACGGTCTTTATTTCTTAAGAGTTTTCACCTCTAGGATTTATTGAAATCAATTATGATGGGAGTGTTCGAGAGGCAGACTTACCGGATCAGCTTTTATGATTCGGATGTCTGATGGAGCTATATTGGTGGCAGAGGGATTCGACCTTTTTGACTTCTATGTTCCTCTTACCAAGCTGTATGCTACTTGTGCTGGTATTTTCTATGTCATTCGTAGCCTTGGCGTCCGCAGTCTTGTAATTGAGAGGGATTCTATTGCTGTTATTCGCTGGCTCTGACAGGACTCTTTCAACCATCTGCCAACCAATTCCTTGATTAACGACATTTGGTCTACTTTTTAGGAGGTTTACAGTGCCCAGATTCGACAAATCTATTGAAAAGTCAATTCAGCGGCTAATTGGATTGCTATCTGGATGGCTCATCACTCCGAGTTTTGGAGTGAAAGCAAGGAGACCTGTATCTTGTTGTTCTTATACAAATTTTGTTTTCAAATATATCATGTTTGATTTACCCTAAAGTAGTGTGATCATCTGCCTGTGCCATAAAAAAAGAGATCACAGGCATGATCTACTTCAACCATATTTGCTGCATGTTTACAAGTAATACAAAAGAACAGGTAATTAATAAAGAAAACTTATTAGTGCTATTTGTTTAGGTTTCTTTTGGTTGAATAAATATCATTTTATTAGCTGTCATAGAAATTTAAATTTAAAAATATTATTTTACTTAGAGTATCAATGTAAAATACTTTCTTTGAGTGCATTTGATATGGAGTTAAATAGATAAAAAAATTATTTTTGTAATATTTTATTTTTTTTAGGGTGTTTAACATAGAGTAAAGTTTTTTTTTTTTTCTCAGAAGGATAATTTTTCTTTCTTTACTACTCAAATGTTAACCTAAGATGGCATGTTAATAGGGTTAAAGCAAAAGTAATTCAGAAGGTGAAAAAAATAAAAATATTAAAACTAATAAAATATTAAATAATTCGACTATTTCATCTTACATCTTTTATATTAATAACATTGACAAAATATTAATAGCATTTTCTCTTCTTTAATATTAACACTATTTCAAACATAGTTGATGCATGGTTGCACTTGTAATATTTTATCCTTCATTTATGAATACAACCAAATATAGTTAATAGAAAAAAATTTACACTCTTAAGATTTACACTAGAACATATTACTTTTATAACTCTTTACCCATTTTTTAAAATTCTATGATCAATACAAATCACACAATGAAAGACCTCGGTAATTGATATGCTATTTATTGTTACAAACTTTCTTGATATTAAACTATGTTCATGTAATTAAAATTGGAAACTACCAACTCATACTTAAAAGCTCAAGGGAAAGACAATAGTAAATACGCTTTATAATTAGCATTAGCATATTGAGGACTTAAATTCATGGTCTCCAAAGGATATGATCTTTGATATTTAACTAACTGTAGACCACCAAAATGTAAGTTGATAGGACCAAAAAAGAAAAACTATATGTCAATAATGCTAGATTCATATAAAAGCCTGCATGTGTTGCATACAATAAGAAGCTAATTAAGAGAATCAATATCTGCCTCAAGATCCAGGTGATGGCTTGAGGTTTTTCAAAACTCTTTGTAGATAATATGTTAATAAGAAGGATATATGAGGAACCCCTTTTAGCCCTATGGCAAATGGTGTATGAGCCTCTATCTACCAATTGACCCCAATCTATCATAGCATGTCAAGCCAACATTTGCCCCTTAACTCTATGACAACATAGGTAGCTCCCTCTCACTTGCTTGCGCCCCAAACTTTCACTCTTTCATAGCACCATTTTCTCTCTTTAGAAGTGGAGCGTATGAAACTTTATCTCATGATTTTTTTTCTCTAAACGTCATTCCTTCTCTCCTAGCATGCGACATCCCTCTCTCTCTAAAAAAGAAGAGGTATAAAGTCTTGGGGTATCTCTTTCTCTCTCTAGATGTCCTTTTCTTTCTTATTTGTACTCTAAGTTTCTCTCTTCTAGGCATCCTCTCTCTTGAAAATTCCTTCTTTCTCTTGCGTGAAACCAGGTGGCTGCTCTATTTTCTCTTTAGTAGCTGATTTTTGGTTCAAATCCATGGATTTTCCATGGCAGTTGATCCAGACATCAACCAGTTTATCTCAAAAATTGGTATCATAGCTGATCAATTGCACAACATATAATTTATCTAAAATTCTTAACTCTAGGCAATAATTTTTATATGTGTGTGGCATGAACAAATAGATGCAGCACAGTTATGGATTTGAACTTATAGACTTTAACTTCTTGTTTGGAGCTTTAGCTGACAATACAAGATACTGGAACTTTAAATATATGACTAATTTTTGGGATAATAAAAGATATATGAAAGATAACAAAAGAATAAAAATCTTGAAATGAATAGTTTCTAATGGAAATTATTCCGGCCGCCAATGTGAAGTGTTGCGTTCTTTGCCTTAAATGAAGCTTGTTTGCTTAGTCTGCCAAATTATTGTATGGTTACACTAGTTATACAAAGCCTCTAACTTTGGTCGCATATGTTCTTCTTCTATCCTTGTCAACTCTTCATTTGCTTCTTGATCATGTTTATTCTTTGTATGCATCTTTGTTATCTGGTTTGATATGTGTTATTTTCAATCAACTCCACATAAAATCATTCTCCAAGAAGAAACCACTTTACCATGCAACATGCTAGAGCGTCACATATTGGCCAGCTTGGGAAGGTCTCTGGTTTTATAAAGAATTGCATGGATGTCAAGCTCCTAACGTAAGTTGCTGTTTATTCTTGGAAGGATTCAGGCTTTGTAAGTTTAACAGATACCACAATTTTCACATTGCCCTGTCTATGTACTTTTCATGATCTGTATCCGGAAATTTTCAGTGGCCTCTGATTTGATTTGATTTTTCTGTGTTTTCTTTACAAAAGTATTATTTGATGGATTGTTGCAACCATGTTGTGGTGTTGGAGTGTATCAGCAATGGGCTTTTCAATGTGACAGGTAGGCAATGCTGTGCTTGTTGGGTAAAAGCCTCTCTAAGAAGAAGGATTTTGACCCGGAAATGTTGTTCAGCAAACTAAACAGCAACCTGCTGGGAGAAAAATTAGTTCATGTTGCATATAATCTCTATCTGAAGGCCAACGATGCATGTGCCAATGATAATTTGTCTTGCATTTTGAAGCCTGGGCTCAAAACTACCTGTTCTCATAGAAATATTTAGTTATTGGCATCCTGGCTGGATATGAAGTATAATTGGTGCTGTCCTCTAAAGTTTTGTCTGCTCATATTGGCTTTGTTAGATATTTTTTTATGGACATGTCTGCATTTATTAAATACAGAATGGAATCAATTCTTCATGGAAGTGGAGCCTCTTTTTTTTTTTATTGGATGTTTCTTGGGACTTCAGAAGTGATACTTTTAATGCAAGATTGTCAAAAGATTCTCTTTTCAGACACCAATTCAGTGTTCTGAAGCATTAGGAATTATGAGGCATTTGAAAATATATGGACAACTTTGCAAACCTTAGTCGATCAAGCAAAGAGGCCTAATTCATACTTTCAGGATTCTTTTAAGAATTGGAGTTGAAGTCTTTTGAGTTTCAAAATTTCTGGTCATGCTTACATGTTGCTTTTCATAATCATTGTTTTGCTAAGTTCTGATTCCATACCTGCTTACTTATTACTAAGATAGCTTAATCAATATGAGAGCCCAACAGTCAAATAACTAGCCACAGGACTTCGTTCCATCCATTGGCACAACACAAATGCCGGGGAGAGGTTTTAGGTTCAAGTTTGTTAGTTGGCACTGTTAGAATAAAATTATATATATTGATCCTTATCATATATGCGGAAATATGGGACCAATATATTTATCATAAAAATTAATGTAAAACATGATCGATACATAAATACTTCAGCCACTGCACCACGCAAATAGGTTAACTTTTCTTTAGATCAGGGTAAGGCTCTTCCACACCTTACGATCTCTCTCAGCGATGGTATAAACTTTTTCATAGAGACCAGGCGTAGGGACCTCCCCATTTTATATTTCTTTATGCCTTATCTATCCATCACAAAGGGCGCTTCAAACGGATATGGTTGAGGGATGTTTATCTTAATCGTGGATTCAAATTTGAATTCACGTAATCCCTTGAATATAGGACCATCTTAATCGTATCTAACCGATACGCTTAATGAAAAAAAAAAATCAACATTCTCCCACTTGGTCCGTATATTCTATTACTATAGTAGAAATCATGGCAATAGGTCCTCTTAAAATCGAGTATTATTTATCATGTATCACAATGTATTATATTTCTCAAACATAAACCTATATAACTTAATGAATAAACCCCATGTTTATTCTAGGTCCAACTTAATGATGCTCATCACAAAATAAATGTGTACACTAAATAACTGAATGTGAAAAAACATCACAACCATAAAAGAGTTTCATTGTACAAGTAGTTGTCCATGCAACTAAATTATATCATGGGACCAACTCCAATTCATACCATATGATCCTTAAAATTCTTAATTGATATGCCTTTAGTCAAGAATCAACTATCATCAATTTAGTGCTAACATGTTCTATGACCACTTTGTTTTCTTTAACACATTCTCTTATGGCTAAATACTTAATGTCGATGTGTTTACTTTGACTACCACTCTTGTGGTTTTTAGCCAAAAATACAACAGCTGAATTGTCATAGTACAATTTAATTGGCCTAGCAATAGAATCAACAATTCTAAGCCCTGAGATGAAACTCTTCAATCATACACCGTGTAATATAGCCTCAAAACAAGCAATGAACTCTGCTTGCATATATAGTAGAGGTAGCAGTCAGATATGTACCTCATGACCTTTTAGCAGCTCTCCATTGATCTAAACCTGGATTACTCTGATATCTTTCCAATATTCCAACTACAAATGCTATGTCAGGCCTTATACAGACCTGAGCATACATCAAGCTACCAACAGCTGAGGCATATGGAATGTTTTTCATTTCCTTCCTCTCAAAGTCATTCCTTGGGCACTAACTCAAATTGAACCTATCGCCCTTGACTATTGAAGCTATACTCGATGAACAATCTTTCATCCGAAATCTCTCTAAGATTTTGTTGATATAGGTTTCTTGAGATAGACCTAAAATACCTCGAAGTCTATCTATCTGAATTTTAATGCCAATGACATAAGAGGCATCACCCATATCTTTCATGTCAAAATTCTCAGAGAGAAATTGTTTCACCTTATGTAACATACCTTTGTCATTGGTTGCAAGTAAAATATCGTCTAGATATAGGATCAGAAAATAAATTTTGCTCCCACTGACCTTCTGGTATATACATTGATCCATGATGTTCTCTATAAATCCAAATGAAAAATCACATCATGAAATTTTAAGTACCATTGTCGAGAGGCTTGTTTCAACTCGTATATAGATCTCTTAAGCTTGCATACAGCGCTAAGTCAAAATGCGCAACAAGTGCCATGATAATGCGGAAGAAATCTTTCTTAGATATAGGAAAAAATGTCTCCTTGTAATCAATTCCCTTCCTTTGAGTGAATCCCTTAGCAACGAGTCTTGCCTTATATCACTCAATGTTGCCTAACGAGTCTTTCTTGGTCTTAAAGACCCATTTACAGCCAATGGCTTTTGCTCCATTAGGCAACTTAACAAGATCTCAAACTTTATCTCATCTTTCATAGCATCATACCATAAATTGGATTCCTTACAATTCATGGCTTATGAAAACATTTCAGGATCATTTTCAGCTCCAATATTATAGTCCAACTCTTGAAGATATACAATATAGTCACTAAAAATTACTGATTTTTTTTCTCTTGTAGATCTTCTTAATGTTGTAACAACCTTCTGGCGAAGCTGATTGTTCAACTATCTCTGGTAACTCATGAGAGACTGGATCTACTAGTTCATTATCAGCAAATTATGAAATTTCAATGATTGGTTGTATAATGCCCGTTTGATCTTGAGGGGCACTATGAACGATAATCAGTCCGTCACTTGAAGTGAAAGGTTGAGCATCAAAATGTTTATTTCAGGAATCATGCTCTACAATTGATCACTCCCACTGATCAAGTCATTCTCAAGAAATTTGGCATTTCTTGATTCCACAATCCTAGTTATGTGAGATGAACAGTAAAATCTATATCCCTTGGACCTCTCGGCATATCCAACAAAATACCCACTAATGGTCCTAGGGTTCAGCTTTTTCTCTTATGGATTGTACACTCTCCTTCACATGGGCATTTCCATATGCGTACATATCGCAAACTTGGTTTTCAACCTTTAAATAACTCAAATGGAATTTTAGAAACAGCCTTGGTTGGAACCCAATTCAATTTGTACACTGCCATCTTGAGAGCTTCTGTCCATAAGGACTTAGGTAGTTTGGAGCTGCTAATCATGCTTCTCACCATATCTATCAATGTTTGGTTCCTTCTTTCTGCTACACCATTCTGATCAGGTGAGCCAGGTAAACTGTATGGGGCAACAATCCCATATTCTTGAAGGAACTTCGCAAATGGATCAGGCATTTGTCCATCATCTGTGTATCTTCCATAATACTCACCTCCTCTATCAGATCTCACAATTTTGATTTATTTTTCATATTGTGTCTCTATTTTACCTTGAACACCTTAAAGGCATTTAATGCTTAGTTCTTACTATGAAGCAAGTAGAGGTACATAAATCGTGAGTAGTCATCAATGAAGAAGATAGTATTTTGAACCATGAAAATCCATATCAGACAATAAATATCCATGTGTATGATCTCTAATAGGTCTGAACTCCTCTTGGTACCTTTCTTTGACTTATTGGTCTGCTTACCCTTAATGCAGTCCACACAAGCGTCAAAGTCAGTGAAGTCCAAAGTATTGAGTACTCCTTCATTTACTAACCTCTTGATTCTATCTATGGAGATATGTCCCAATCTTCGTTGCCACAACATAGAAGAGTTATCATTTACAACACATGTTTTCATGCCAGCCCTAACATGTATCACATTATGAGTGGTATCATTTTACAAATTAATATAGAAAAGACTATCAGACAAAGCATAATTCTTAACAAGTTCAGATTTATAATATAAATTGAAAGAAGTATCTGAAAAGTTGAAGGAATAACCCAAAGGTACAAGTCTTGAAACTAAAATTAAATTCATAGAAAACTAG
Organism: Calamus simplicifolius; assembly: GCA_900491605.1. NCBI lineage: Eukaryota > Viridiplantae > Streptophyta > Magnoliopsida > Arecales > Arecaceae > Calamus > Calamus simplicifolius. Next base: position 235,990 of record UESW01001625.1, read on the forward strand.
GTACATAAAAGGTCCTTTCCAAATTTAAAATAAAACCACTACTAAAACTAAAGTGTATGTCCCTATAGCTTCCACATGTAAGCACATCTTATTTCCTGAAGAGATATATGCTCACTTTCCACCGGCTTCCTTAGGTTTTGCATACCCTACAAAGTATTGCAAATATGGATTATAGAACCAGAATCAATCCATCATGTGTTATAAATAACATTAGCCATATTAGATTCATAACAGACAAGTGAGATTGTTTTACCTTTCTTTTCAAGCCAAGCCCTTTTTCTTACAGAAGAAATATTTGGATTCATTCTTAATGTCAGATTGGGAATGTATTTTACTTTTACCCTTCTTCTTGGCCCGTGTCTAATCCTTTCCATTTGTAGTCAGCATTGCACTCTCACCCAATTCCATCAACAGTCTACCCACTTCTTGAACACATATGGCTAAAAGTTCATTGATTGACCATTTTTTCTTATGTGTATTATAAAATATCTTAAATGGTCCATACTGTTGTGGAAGGGTATTTAAAATATACTGCACCAGAAAGGACTCAGACATTTCAACCTTTAAGAGTCTTCAGTTGAGCTGCAATGTTCTTCATTTGCATATTGTGCTCACGCACACCTCTCATTCTAGTGAGCCTTAGGGATGAGAACTTCAATATTAGGGTGTTGGCAAGAGCTTTGTTTGAAGTACTAAATTGCTCATCAATGGCCTTTAGTAGCTCCCTGATATTCTCATGCTTATCAACTGAATCACGTATACCAACAAAATTTTTTGTCTTTATGAACATTGCACTCAAACGATTAGATCGCTCCCAACGTTCATAAATCGCAATCTCACTTGGAGTGTTGGTTGAGTTACTAAAGGTGGTTCATCCTTTCTTACAGCATAATCAATGTCCATTCAGCCCAGATGAAGGAGAATTCTCTCCTTTCAAACCTTATAGTTATCACCCTTCAATTCAGGTATGTCACATTTTATATCAGAGAAATTTACAGGTTGCATAACTGCAAAATTTAACATACATGCTTATTATCAAAAATTGAGGCTAATAAAAATGCTTTACTAATGTAAATCATGCAGTTAGAAATAGTGAATCTATCGACATAAAACTTGCCTGTGGGCTAAAGCTCTAATTCAATTAGATTCACTTAAGTCTGTATGATAAAACTATCAAATTATATTCCTTCTTTCTAATTCCTATGGATAGATTAGAAAAATATAATTTAATATTTTATCCTAATTAATTATACAAATATAAAATAGTGAATCTACTGACATAAAACTTGCTGTGGGCTAAAGCTCTAATTCAATTAGACTCACTTAAGTCTGTATGATAAAACTATCAAATTATATTCCTTCTTTCTAATTCCTATGGGTAGATTAAAAATTATAATTTAATATTTTATCCTAATTAATTATACAAATATAATAAAAATTCCTATGAAATAAATTTTATTATATTCATATAATTAATTACAATTAATGTCTATTATTTATGTGATTTATTAACTTTATTATATAATTTTATAATTAAAGATGCTGTGGCTACTTCTTAATTATTCAATTGTATTTATCACTTAGATATTATTTAAATTTTATGCTCAATTATGTCACTTAAGATGCATGCATAATTCACAAAATTTATACACACAAATTCTAAATATAATTGAACATAAATAGGCTAGACCAACGACCCAACCACTTGATGCACGAGCCAGCAGTATGTCATCCTCACCCAATTCCAATAGTTTAATTTAACCAAAAAATTTCTCAATCATCCCAAAAGTTTCTCAATATGGGTCAGATATGGTATAGCTCAGGCTATCGCACAGCCCAGACTGGGCTGCGGCCCAGCCTAACGCAAACCAGGCTGGGCGCATGGCCCAGCCTGCCAGCGGCTAGCCCAGGCGGGTGTCTGGGCAAGCCTAGCCACTGGGCCAGCCAGGCGCTGGGCACCGGGCCAGTGCCGGCTAGGCCTAAGCGCCTGGCCCAGCTGGCTGCTAGCCCAGGCTGGCGACTTTTACTCTTTTTTTTTTCATATTTTTCATAAGAGGCATCTTTCATCATCCTCATTCTGTAAGAGATGCACTTCATCACACATATCCGAAAAATATAAACAAGGAAACCCAAAAATGTGTAAGCAAAGAAACCCATGCTTCCTCTCATGGTGATTTGATCATGAGACATTTGGATTTATCTTTTATTTAAACTATATCCAAAAGGATGAGCGAACATATAGGTGCATACTTCATGGCATAGATCTTACTGATGCATCTCTTAAATAAAACTAAATTAAATAAATTAAATATTAAGAGTTTACCGGATCTAATGCCCTTTCATATGATTCTTGATGACCTATTAACTCTTTCGGTATGCAGGTAGTTGGGTCAAATGCACCAAGGTACTACCAGTAGCCTCCTTTATCGGTACGTTTCTAATATCCCTACTGTATGCCCATTGGTCCTAATATCCCTACTGTACGCCCATTGGGTCAAATAATACAGGATACTACCAGTAGCCTCCCCTTTGGACTATCCCTAGATGAGAGAAATAGAGACCAAGAATGCCTTACCCCTCCTCATCAAATAAATGATATAATGATTGTTTCTCAGGGATTTTATTAGATCCATATATTAATGGAAACAATCCCAATAATCAAAGCAAAGGTATTTTTATAGCTCTGATACCAAAATGAACAAAATTATATATATTGATCCCTATCATATATGCGAAAATATGGGACCAATATATTTTTCATGAAAAATAATATAAAACATGATTGATACATAAATACCTCCAGCCATTTCACCACGTAAATAGGTTGACTTTTTTTCAGATCAGGGTAAGGCTCTTCCATACCTTACAGTCTCTCTCAACGATGTTGTAAACTTTTTCATAGAGACCAAGCAAACCTTTCCATTTTATATTTCTTTATGCCTTATCTGTCCATCACAGAGGGCACTTCAAACGGATATAGTTAAGGGGTGTTTATCTTAATCATAGATTCAAATTTGAATTCACGTAATCTGTCGATATCGAATATAGGACCATCTTAATCGTATCTAATCGATACGCTTAATGGGCAAAAAATGAACATACACTCCTAGCATACTTCTTTTGAGGAACAAGAGAGAAAAGATTGTCAACAAACTAAATATAGTATGCAGGCATCCGCTTTTGCACCTCGCATCCTTCGTTCAATATTGTTTTATAAATTTTCCTAAATTTCTTGTTTCATGCATTTTTTTGGATAAAATTCCTTTTTTGGAATAATTTAAATAGTTTTGATGAGGGTAAAATCATCATTACATTATTAACCGCCCACATCGATAATTACGGAAGAGTTCGAATTCACTATAACTGAATAAGATTCCGAACAGGATATCATGCCCGGAAGTGGCCTAGGACCCGCAAGAATGGCCTAGGTCTATGTGATCACTGAATCTCAAGGCATCAACCAGCTCTCCCAGCCGTCGATCTTCTAACTGACAAGATGCGGACCCTACTAGCCTCGTAACAAACTTGATTCGAATCCGTCTTGAATCCTAACAGTTTTCAGACCCAATCCAGGACACGTCCAAGGAATCAGGTGATTGTCTATAAATATCACTGCCCTCCAATCTCTCAAGTATGCCAATTTTTTATGCGATTCTTACGCATACTTTTATGCAATTACTCACACTCATTTACTAGCTCTGATACCCCATTGAAGCTCCCCCTGAGCTCAGAGCTCTAGAGAGAGAGAACACCCGCCAAAGGGGGAACTCCTCTGTGAGAGTCTTCTCCTCACATATGCTTGCTGTGAATCTCCACTAACTTGGGCGTCGGAGAGTCCTTCGCAGAGGGCAACCCCTAAGGCACCCTCTGCGTGCGGACTGTCTTGCAGGTTCCATCCCGAGGCAACGAGATCGGCGTCCGGATCAGGAGCTAAAAGCGCACCCGAGTCGGAGAACAGATTTTCGCGGCAACAGATTGGCGCTAGAGAAAGGGCCCCACATCCCATAAACTTATGATCCAGGAGACCAGACTCATGAACCAAAGGAAGCATCCTCTAATGGCCAATCAGAAAAGAGCTACATCTGAAACTCAAGACCAGGCCGCCTCTCAAAGGCCCGATCCGATTAGTGGTATGGTACCTCCACCGCTACCGCCAGTTGAAACCCCTTCACCATCGGCAACGGTGGTAACGTTGGACCAGTTCGCCACTCTGGTCCAGCAGGTTCAAGCATTGACCCAGTTGGTCCAGGGACTCCAGGCGACCCCTGGCCCTGCCATCCTTGCTCCTCAGCTTCACGACGAGGCCGCTGCCCCTGCTCCACCGGCAATTTCTTCTTCTAATCCGCCAGAAGCAGCGGATTATCATCGCTAGCCCGCAAAGGAGAAATCAGCGCCGCAACGAGCTTGAGGGAAGAGCCCGCTCAGATCTAGGCGGGTTCACTCTCCTCGGTGTCTTCTCAGAACTCGACACCGCTGCCGCCTTCCCATCGCCCGATCCCTCCTATCACTCTGGATGAGGGGATCAGGCAGCAGATGCAGGAGATGCGGTAAAAATGGCATCGAAAGTTAGACGCCGTCAGGCAAGCCCCTCCGCCTCAACCGAAAGCGGAGCAGGGTATCCCCTTCTCTGAGAGGATCATAAGGGAAGTGATTCCTCCTCATGTCAAGCTCCCTACCATCGAGCCGTACCATGGATCCACCAATCGCGATGACCATCTTAGCAGCTTTAGATCCATCATGATGTTCCATGGAACGTCGGATGTGATCCTGTGCAGAGCCTTCCCCTCCACCTTAAGTGTGGTTCAACAGCTTGAAGCCAGGTTCCATTAATTCTTTTGACGAGCTGAGCTGTTTGCTTATCAGCCAGTTCGTCAACAGCCATTGCCAGCGATGGAGATTTGATTCCCTCTCCGAGGTGAAGCAGAGAGAGGGGGAATCGCTAAAGAATTACCTCGGCCGCTTCAACACGGCCCTCTTAGAAGTCGACCATCTCAACCACGAGGTGGCCATGTCTGCCCTGGCCAAAGGAGTGTCCAAGGAGGGAGACTTCTACCTAGCTTTGAAGGTTAATTACCCGAAGAGCCTTTCGGACATGATGTCCCTGGCGGATAAGTATGCAAGGGTTGAAGAATTGAGGAGGTCAGCTCGGACCGAGCAGCTAAAGAAGAAGGAGGCAAAGGGCTCGAACAAGCAGCGGGCCCACCGCCACACTAGCGCGCCTCGCCGCCATAGAGCTCCTTCGCCACCGCCTCGAGACCGAACTTAGAGTCCGACCCGAAGGTTTGACCGCTACACTCCCCTTACCACACCAAGAGCGCAGATCCTGATGAAGATTAAGCGGCAAATTCCCCGGCCTCCCCCTCTCCGAGGAAATGCAACTCGGAGGGACCCTGCCAAGTATTGCCGTTTTCATCGGGACTACGGGCATGATACTGAAGACTGCTGGCAGCTGAAGAACGAGATCGAGTGATTGATTCGACGGGGCACGCTGGACTGATTCAGATGTCCCCCTGAGCCAAACAATAAGGAGAATCGCCAACCTGAGCCTCGCTAACTTCCTCCACCGAATCCCCTGGTCCTCAATAATGTCAATGTGATAACGGCGGCCGGATCCCCATCCTCTTGGTCGAGCGAGGAGGAAAGCTCACCGAAGAAAGCTCAAATCGATGAGCTCACCTTCTCTGATGATGACCTTGGGGAGGTACAGTACCCCCATAATGATACTCTGGTTGTATCTTTAAATATGAACAATTATGATGTACATCGAATTTTGGTTGATAGTGGAAGCTCTGTTAACGTTCTGTATTTCGATGCCTTTGTGAGATTAAAATTTCGGATAGAAAGCCTCCGACCGGTGGAGTCCACCCTAGTGGGCTTCACAGGTGCTCCATTATCCCTGAAGGAGTCATCACTCTGTTAGTCCGAGCCGCACCTAGCCCTGCGTGGCTACCGTGTTCATGGATTTCCTCGTGACCAAGCTCAGATCTTCCTACAATGCCATCCTTGATAGACCAGGGCAAATCTCTCTCAAAGCCATCATTTCCATTCCCCATCTCGCCATGAAGTTTCCACTGAATGGGGAGTGGGGGTTGTTCGAGGAAGTCAGATCATAGCTCGACATTGCTTTGTTGCCGACCTTCAATCCAGAAAGCCCAAGGTGGATAGGCTGGATGCTCGGGAAGATCTCATCGAGCAACGAGGAGAGCCGGCCGAAGAACTAGATGAGGTACCACTTGACGAGGCTCGGCCCGACCAAACTATAAAGGTCGGATCGCGGCTAGAAGGAAAGCTTCAGCAAGAATTAATCGAGTTCCTTCGGAGGAATGTCGACGTCTTCGCTTGGTCTGCATCAGATATGCCCAGAATCAGCCCAGACATCCGGTCCACCGCCTCAGCGTGGACGAGACATTCAGGCCCATTAAGCAGAAGAAAAGGAGCTTCGCCCCAGAGCGCCAAAGGCCATCGAAGAAGAGGTGGATAAGCTCATCAAGGCTAAGTTTATCCAGGAGGTTAGTTACCCCGACTGGTTGGGGAACATGGTCATGGTGAAGAAGTCAAATGGCAAATGAAGGATCTGCATCGACTTCACTGACCTCAATAAGGCCTGCTCAAAAGATAGCTTCCCTCTTCCGCAGATTGATCAGCTCGTAGATTCAACTTCAGGCCATCAAATGCTGACTTTTATGGATGCCTATTCGGGCTACAACCAGATCTGAATGGCATCCGAAGACGAGGAGAAAACCGCCTTCGTCATTGACCGAAGTATCTATTGCTACCGAGTTATGCCCTTTGGTTTGAAAATGCAAGCGCCACCTACCAAAGGCTGGTCAACAAAGTCTTCAAGAAGAAAATCGGTCAGAACATGGAGGTGTATGTTGATGATATGCTGGTAAAAAGCAAGGAGGCATCCCAGCACATCGAGGACCTTGCGGAGAGCTTCGCTACACTTCAAAAATATCAGATGAAGCTCAACCCCACCAAATGCATCTTCACGGTCAACTCCGAAAAATTCCTCGGCTTCATGGTTTCACAGCGAGGCATTGAGGCAAACTCTCAGAAAATCCAAGCCCTGCAACAATGGCCCCGCCAGGGTCAGTCAAGGACATGCAGCCTCACCGGGAGGATAGCAGCCCTCAGCCGCTTCATTGCTCGATCGGCCGAGAAATGCCTTTCCTTCTTCAAAGTGCTTCGATCGGACAAAAACTTTCAGTGGACCCCAAATTGCCAGAAGTCCTTTGAAGACCTCAAGAAATACCTCAACTCACCACCTCTCTTCAGCAACCCAAAGCCATGGGAAGTGCTGAATCTATAGCTGGCGGTCTCTGAAGACATTATTGGCTCGGTGCTAATTAGAGAGGAGAACAAAGTCCAAAGACCTATCTATTATGTCAGCAAACTACTCAAAGATGCTGAAACGAGGTACTCGAGTCGAGAAGATGGTCCTAGCTCTGGTGACATCAGTCCGAAAGTTGCGGCCATACTTCCAAGCGCACACTGTCATCGTCCTATCTGACCAACCCCTCAAGGCAATTATCCATCGTCTAGAAGCATCAGGGAGAATGACCAAATGGGCTATCGAGCTGAGCAAGCACGCCATTCAGTATCAGCCTCGTCCAGCCATTAAAGCCAAGTTCTGGCGACTTCCTCCTCGAATGCACCATACCCAAAGATGGCTCTATTTCGGATACCCTCGGACAACCAAAGCCCAGCACCCCATGGTTGCTTCACGCCGATGGATCCTCAGCGTGGGCGGTTCTGGCACCAGCCTAGTCCTCACCAGTCTGGAAGGCGCAACTTTTGAATATGGCATTCGCTTCTCCTTCCCGGCTTCAAACAATGAAGCAGAGTATGAAGCCTTGCTCTCCAAATTTTGAATCGCCCATGAGCTTAAAGTCAAGAAACTGATTGCTTACATCGACTCCCAATTGGTGGCTAGCTTGATGCAAGGAGAATTTGAGGCTCGAGAGCCGAGTATGATTCGATATCTCCAAAAGGTACGTAATCTATCCTCCTATTTCGATGAATTTAAAATTGTCCAGATCCCAAGGACTGAAAACACACATGCCGACCTTCTGTCCCACTTGGAAACTATAGAGTCAATGGATCTCGAGCGAAAATTCCACCTAGAGGTCCTGGAGAAGCCCAGCATCGCTGATGTTGATCAGATGATGCAGGTTGACACCGAACCATCCTGGATGGACCCCCTGCACAATACCTCAAAGAAGGATTGCTGCCCACTGATAGAAAGGAAGCAAGAAAATTAAAATTGCAATCGTCTCATTATGTTTTGATTAACGATCGGCTGTACAAGCGGTCCTTCTCAATGCCGCTGCTCAAATGCCTTCGGCCAACAGAGGCTGACTATGCTCTTCAGGAGGTCCACGAAGGCATCTGCGGCAATCACCTCGGTGGTCGGGCCCTATGCCACAAAGTGCTACGTCAAGGGTATTATTGGCCAACGATGCAAAAAGATGCCGATGACTTCGTTCAAATTTGTGATTCATGCTAGAGGCATTCGAATATTCAAAGGCTCCCTTCGGTGCACCTGACTCCATATCATCCCCCTGGCCCTTCGCTAAGTGGGGGATGGATATTCTTGGCCCTTTCCCCTTGCAACGGGCAAAGGAAGTTCTTGTTTATTGCAATTGATTATTTTACTAAATGGGTTGAAGTCAAAGTAGTCGCCCAGATAACCAAAGCCCGTGCTAAAGACTTCGTGTGAAGATCCATTATCTGCCTCTTCGGTCTTCCCCACACTATCATCACTGACAACGGGAAGCAGTTCGACAACCCTAAGTTCCGAGAGTTCTGTGGGGACCATGGCATGCTCCATCGCCTGACATCGATCGAACATCCTCAAGCTAATGGAGAAGCCAAGGTAACTAACCAAACTCTCCTGCAGGGAATTAAAGCTCAGCTCAACCGGGTGCGAGGCCGATGGGCCGAGGAGCTCCACCATGTATTATGGATATATCAGACTACCGAGAGAGTACCCACAGGGCAGACCCCATTCAAGATGGCTTTTGGCACAGAAGCCGTGATCCCTATGGAGGTCGGACTCCCCTCCCCTCATATGGAGGGCTATTCAGAAGAATCCAATGACGAGCAGCTCCGAACTAATCTTGACCTAATAGAAGAAGTCAGGGAGAAGGCCCAAATTCGAATGGCCGCCTACCAACAAAGAGTAACTCGTTATCACTCCACTAGAGTCCGAGGAAAGTTTTTCCTCCCCGGCGATCTGGTGCTTTGGAAGGCATCTGTCTCGAAGCCACTGGAGCAAGGAAAATTGTCTCCTAATTGGGAAGGTCCCTACCAAGTGACGAAAGTAATCAGACCATGTAGGTACCTACAAACTCCAACATTTGGATGGAAAATCTATTCCTCAGACGTGGAACTCGGATAATCTTCGCGCATACCATCAGTGAAAGTACACTCTTACTAAACTCATTTTTGTTCATTGAATTAAATTTAATTTTCAAAGGCTTGCAAAATTCTTATAACTCTCCTTGAAAGCTGCAATGAGAAGCAGGTCATAAAATCCTCAGTTGGCCGAGCAATCTTCGTACCTTGGCCACGCCAAGTAAAATATATCAACCTAGCCGAGCGATCTTCGTACCTTGGCCGCGTCAAGTAAAATATATCAGCCTAGACAAGCGATCTTCGTACCTTGGCTACACCAAGTAAAATATATCGGCCTAGCTGAGCAATCTTCATACCTTGGCCGTGCCAAGTAAAATATATCGACCTAGTCGAGTGATCTTTGTACCTTGGCCGCGCCAAGTAAAATATATTGGCCTAGCCGAGCGATCTTCGTACCTTGGCCATGCCAAGTAAAATATATCGGCCTAGCCGAGTGATCTTTGTACCTTGGCAGCGCCAAGTAAAATATAATCTTGAAGCCTCGGCCAAACCGAGTGATATATTCTTAAAGCCTCGGCCAAGCCGAGTGACGGTCTCCGTACCTTAGCAGCGTCAAGTAAAATATAATCCTGAAGCCTCGGCCAAGCCGAGTAATGGTCTTTGTACCTTGGCAGTGCCAAGTAAAATATATCTTGAAGCCTCGGTCAAGCAAGTAACGGTCTTCGTACCTTGGCAGTGCCAAGTAAAATATAATCTTGAAGCCTCGGCCAAACCGAGTGATATATCTCTGAAGCCTCGGCCAAACCAAATGATATATTTTTGAAGCCTCGACCAAGCCGAGTGACGGTCTCCATACATTGGCAGTGCCAAATAAAATATATTCTTGAAGCCGGCCAAACTGAGTGATATATTTTTGAAGCCTCGACCAAGCTGAGTGACGGTCTTCATACCTTGGGAGCGCCAAGTAAAATATAATCTGAAGCCTCGGCCAAGCCAAGTGATGGTCTCCGTACCTTGGCAGTGCCAAGTAAAATATAATCTTGAAGCCTCGGCCAAGCCAAGTAACGGTCTCCGTACCTTGGCAACACCAAGTAAAATATAATCTCGAAGCCTTGGCCAAACCAAATATATATTTTTGAAACCTCGACCAAGCCGAGTGACGGTCTCCATACCTTGGCAGTGCCAAGTAAATATATTCTTGAAGCCTCGGCCAAACCAAGTGATATATTTTTGAAGCATCGGCCAAGCCGATTGATGGTCTCCGTACCTTGGCAGCGCCAAGTAAAATATATTCTTGAAGCCTCGGCCAAACCGAGTGATATATTCTTGAAGCTTCAGCCAAACCGAGTGATATATTCCTGAAGCCTCGGCCAAGCCGAGTAATAGTCTTCGTACCTTGGCAGCTCCAAGTAAAATATATTCTTGAAGCCTCGGCCAAGCCGAGTGATATATTCTTGAAGCCTCGGCCAAATCGAGTGATATATCTCCGAAGCATCGAACAAACCGAGTAATATATTTCTGGAAGCTTTGGCCTAGTCGAGTAATTTCTCAAACACTCTGATGCGACTAAGACATCCTATCATGCTTCGGCAGAGGTAAGTAACATTTCTCCACTTACCAGCAAGATTATACAAGTTATTTCTTTTCAAAGAATACGTACTTCATCCCTTAAATAGGATCATGTTTTGCATGAGCTCACAGGGCCGCCAAGCCTTTCTCTGACCTAAACAGAGATAAACTTCCTCCACAAAGGACTGAATGACATGTTAACAAAAATAAAGTAGCAAAAAGCGCTGCTGGACTTATGGATTATGCTATGGACCAAAAAGCATAAAATGAGAGTAGCAACTCTCAACTCTCAACACCATCACATCAAAAAAAGAAACATAAGTTAAAAGAAGAAAGAATAGAAACTTTCTTTATTAATGAAAGAATTACAACCTCTTGAGAGGCATTACAAGTGCATCATAACACATGAAATACAAATAAGACAAAGCTCGGTTAAGCAGCTTCGGTCGATAACGATGTCTCTACATCCGACCCCAAAAATTAGAGAAACCAGACAAGCTCTGTTGAGCCACTGGTTAATGCCAAAGAACAAAGTAGGCCATCCACGGATCCCTCGGACGGACACGTTAAGGGATCATAACCAGGTTAAGGACCAGTGGATGCTTATACCAATGAAGTATCCCCCCCGAGTGGGATGCTAGTCTGCTGGCCACTGCCCAACAACATAGGTAGAGAACTAGCAGACCCACACCGCTCTCCTCCTTCCTCACACGGAAAAGCATCCTTTAGGCAGATGAATTGAGAGATCCAAACTGAGGAAGGGGGTCAGTCCCATGTCTTCCATGGGGAACATGTATGCTTTGCATTGCCCATAGTCCCCATGGCAAGTGACGAAGGACACACAGGAAGCGCATACGTGTGCTCCCCATATGACCTCTGCGGGCCTCCCGTGCGCTCTCCATATGACCTCCGAGAATTCCTCCCTTAAGGACTACCTGCTCTTCAGCAGCTTCTCCATCACCCCAGCTATCTGGGACGAACCAGCTTTCAAAAGGGAAGCTTGATCTCTCCGCTCCCGATGAAACAGGCGCCATGAAAGCCCTTGCAACTCATAGAAAGAGAAGACTTTGGGAGATGGCCTAACACATTCCGCTCCCTACCCTTTTATAGGCAAACAAGCCAGGGGCGGTCATTAAAGAAGGGAGCCCTGGAATTTGAAATGCCTTGGCCATGCTGCCACGTGGTAGATCAAAAGAAAGGGAACTTTCCAAAGTGCACCGGACGTGCCTCCCAGGCCGTGACAAAAGGAAGAAGATTTTTCTCTGATCTCGAATCAAGAGCCTTAAATACAGGAAATCGGTCGCAGGTCCTTGAGATATGGGCAGACCTGGGAAATTTCCTTTTGAAAACGATGCTGACCAATGGCAATCGAATGCTTATTGCATACGCTAAAAGGACCCGCATTGGAAAAAGCCAGCGGGATAAATGCCTTGAGCAGAAACAGAGCGCCCTTTAGCAAAGCCGTTTCGTATGCCTCGGCAGAAAAAGTACCAACTTTTACTTCAAACAAACCGAACTATCTAACCTCAGTCCCAGCCGAGTTATTTGAGCCGTTCTCGGCTCTCTCACGCCGAACCATTTGTGCCTCAGCAAAACCGAGTAAGTTTGCATGCACCTAACCTCGGCCCTAACCAAAGTAAAGTCAGAATTACATTCTGCGAAAAAACCGAATGATTCTATGCATCAGCAAAACTAGCTAATCTGGCTTCGATTAAGCAAATCTTCCAAGGGCTATCCGACCTTAAAACACACTTTGCTTACAATTTGTTTACCATCAAGGGAACTCCTGACAAAAAGGTCATTCAAAACAGCAATGACCAAAGTAATAAGGCAAAGAGACCAGAAGATTCATTCATTAAGTTTCGATCAGATTACAGGTTGAAAAAGCGAAAGTACATAAGCGACCCTTAAGAATTAGGGTCCGGGTCCATCCCGAGAACCTCTTTGATAACGTCCGGAAGGGCTTGACTCGCTTCACCCACTTTAGATATTGAAGGAAAAGTCTCGGGTTTCTTGGCAGCAGACGAGGGCATTCTCCGAAAGCCACAGCCTCATTAGGGCCCAGGATAGCGTCAAGATCGACATCTGAAATATCCTCATACTCAACTTCTTCGGCCTCTAGGGTACAAGCATCAAAACGTTCGGCATCCAAAAAGTATAAATCCCACTCGGAATGCACTCGAGAGATCTTCGCTTGAGTTTCCTCCTCGCCGAACCGAAATGCATCGGCACAAACCTCATCACCTCCTATATCAACGGGTGAAGAGAGAATCGGAGACCTGCCCTCAAGCTCTCCTCGTAAAGAAGACTCCCCGGCTTAACTCGGTTGAAACCCGGTGCTCGGTCCTCGGCACCCATAAGGCTACATCCAGAGGAACCCTATAATAGCGACGGATCCTATCCAGATCGTCAAAGGTTACCTTAGAAGCAACATCACCTGGACCCTTCATATTGGCTGAATGGAGGGTAGGATACGAACAGGCAAGCAAGGGCTCAGAGAAAGAGTGAAAAATCTCTATGACAAGGACAAAGGAGCATGCAGAAGGAACGCCGCCCTGGCCCTCTTTAAATAAATGTTTAGAGAGAAAGTCCTAGACGCCAAAGCCCCCGATACGGGTGCCAGAAATAAAGGAGTCCCGCCACGTGGAACTTCCGCTATCACGGCTTGCTGGAAACAAGGCGTTTCCTTCTCGAGCTGCGGCAAAAAAATGATGATGAAATAGCGGCCCATCATTTACGAGATTATCATTGCTCGCATTTTTAAATCTCCAAATAAGATTGCTCCGGAATTCTACTCCCTATATCTGAACTTACACTTCGAACTAGGGAGGGGGGCATGTGATGAGGGTAAAATCATCATTGCATTATTGACCATCCACATCGACAATTGGGTCATGCCCAATCCAAACACCCTACCAACCAGCTAGCATAACATCCAAGCAGTGAAGCCGATCTCCTTTGACAAAGTCGGATCATCCCGAAACCCGAACCATCCTCATACTTCGGCCATCTGAGCCGAGCCATTCCTCGGTAACCTGAGCTATCTTCATACCTCGACCATCCGAGCTGACCATATCTCGGCCATCCGAGCCGACCATACCTTGGCCATCCGAGCCGACCATACCTTGGCCACTCGAGCGACCATACCTCGGCCATTCGAGCCGATCTATTCTATACCTTGGAAAACCAGGTTATTCCTCATTCTGGCCGAACCAAAGCATTCAAAATACCTCTGCGGAATCCGGCACGGAAGAGTTCGAATTCACTATAACTGAATAAGATTACGAACGGAGAATCATACCTGAAAGTGGCCTAGGACCTGCAAGAGTGGCCTAGGTCTATGTGATCACTGAATCTCAAGGCATCAACCAGCTCTCCCAGTCGTTGATCCTCTAACTGATAAGATACGGACCCTACTGGCCTCGTAACAAACTTGATTCGAATTCGTCTCGAATTCTAACAGTTTTCAGACCCCATCCAGGGCACGTCCAAGGAATCAGGTGATTGTCTATAAATACCACCACCCTTCAATCTCTCAGGTATGCCAATTTTTTATGCGATTCTTATGCATACTTTTATGCAATTACTCACACTCATTTACTAGCTCTGATACCCCATTGAAGCTCCCCCTGAGCTCAGAGCTCTAAAGAGAGAGAACACCCGCCAAAGAGGGAACTCCTCTGTGAGAGTCTTCTCCTCACATTTGCTTGCTGTGAATCTCCACTGACTTGGGCATTGGACGGTCCTCCGCAGAGGGCAACCCCCAAGGCACCCACGGCAACAACTTTATATCAAGACTGTTGGAACTGCAACACCTCTGCTATTCTTCGTTTCAGCCTTGGATGATTGTGAAATAATAATTTTTAAACCTTTGTTACTTTGATACACTACCTATATGTTGTTGGCGATTTATTGTATACATGTTATACGGTACAGCATGATGAAAGTTGAAAACTAATAGTGATGCCATCCAATTAAGCCAAACTTACCATTCTATGTTTAACTTTTACCATTCACCATGTCCACCATCACTTGGTTTTATTATCAATGTCTTCTTTTTTGATGTTCCTCATAGCTAGAGAATAAAGAAGCAATATGGGAGACCCATAACACAGAGATATACCTCTGTTTGATAGATCTGACAGTTTTTATTTGCTTATTTATTTTGTATTTTTTTATGCTTGAGTTATTTGCCTAAAGCTGAGGATAATTAGTGGTCCAAAACAAAGGACCATCAGCCCAATCCTTTGGTCTGTTGCCTTTATGAAATATTTGCGCAAGAGGACAGTTAAGGAACTCAGCCACCATTGATTTCAAGTAGACAGGGATATTTAGAATAAGTGTTTCAGATTCACCTTTCAACCAGATGCTACAAGAATGAATGTATAGCAGATAGGTGATCTTTCTGTGCTGCTTTAAGCTCTGGCATCGGAATAGAGTTTGTGCAGTGGGGAATGGAATTAGGAAGTAATTTTCTTTCCACTAGTACTGCGAATGATGAAACTCATTCCAGCACTTTCTTGATTGATAGAACCATTGAAATCCATCTAAACTATGTTATGGGTAGAACTTCTTCTTCTTCATCATCTAAAATTGGGCTTTAGATGAGGCCCTAATTATCTAAATCATTAATCCAAATCCTGGTACCTGGTTGTGTTCTATCTACATGAGCTACTTTGTAAGGAATTTATGAGAGGATCAGGTTCTTTGAAAAGGAGAACATGCACACACCATGTGCATGCATGATGAGCACAGCTGTGGTTGGGCTCTTTAGAAGGGCTGTTATGAGAATGTTGGGTTTGTGGGATGATGATGCTCGATCACCCTCCTGGACGTCGAGAACGGAGGCTCTTCTTCTTCACCGGGTTGCCTGCAAAGAAGTCCCAAGACCGGAGAGGGTTCTCCGGTGGGGACCCTCCGACGCCCAAGTTAGTGACAGAGGTACAGTAGAGAAGGAGCTCGAGAGAGCTCTTGAGGAGGGAGAGGTCTCAGAAGGATCAGGTAGTTCCTTTGAGAGTTAGGGCATCGAGTGTGTAAAATGTGCGTTACCTGGTTTCGACGTAATTTACTCTTTTATAGGGGTTGACGTTGGCACCATCACGTGGGTTTTCGTGAAGTCAGAAGGTCTGCTGAGCCATTGCGTAAATCTGGGCTGGTTGGTGGGTTACGTTCTATCAGCAGCTGGGCTGTTGGGCGGCGCACGTCTAACGTTGTCGGGTGGTGCGCGTCAGAGAGGTGGTTTTTGAACCGCTGGGGCTGATCTGGCGGGAACTGGGGGGTCCCGTCTTGTCAGGGCCGAGCTGGGTCGACCTGAGATGGCCGGGGCCCATCCAGCCGGCAAGGCAGTGCCGGGGCGGGGCCGAATCGGTGGACTTGGAGACGACTGGGTCGAGTCGGGCCGGCCGGGGATGGCCTTGGCCGACTCGGCGGGATAGGGACGCCGGGACCGAGTCGGGCCGGCCAGGGATGGCCTTGGCCGACTCGGCGGGACTGGAGACGCCGGGGCCGAGTCGGGCCGGTCGGGGACGGCCTTGGCCGACTCGGCGGGACTGGAGACGCCGGGGCTGAGTCGGGCCGGCGGGGATGGCCTTGGCCGACTCGGCGGGACGGGGGACGCCGGGGCTGAGTCGGGCCGGCCAGGGATGGCTTTGGCCGACTCGGCGGGACTGGAGACTGGGTCCGAGTTGGGCCGATCGGGGATGGCCTTGGCCGACTCGGCGGGACAGGGGACGCCGGGGCTGAGTCGGACCGGCCAGGGATGGCCTTGGCCGACTCGGTGGACTAGAGACGCCGGGGCCGAGTCGGGCTGGCCAGGGATGGCCTTGGCCGACTCAGCGGGACTGGAGATGCCGGGGTCGGCTAGGAATGTGTCGGGGCCACCTGGCTTGCAGAGGCTGGGGCCGGCTAGGAACCGGGGCCTGGCTTGGAGACGCCGGGGCCGGCTAGGAACCATGGCCGCCTAGCTTGGAGAGGCCGGGGCCGGCTAGCTTGGACACGCCGTGGCCGGCTGGGAATGTGCCGGGGCCGCCTAGCTTGCAGAGGCCGGGGCCGGCTAGGAACCGGGCCGCCTGGCTTGGAGACGCCGAGGCCGGCTAGGAACCGGGGCCGCCTAGCTTGGAGAGGCCGGGGCCGGCTAGGAACCGGGGCCGCCTGGCTTGAGACGCCGGGGCCGGCTAGGAACCGGGGCCGCCTAGCTTGGAGAGGCCGGTCTTGGTAGGTGTTGGCCTTTGATGTGCCGGCCTTGGAGGCCATCGCTGGCGGCCGACGCTGGCGGCCGACGCTGGCGGCTGACGCTGGAGGCTGTCGGCCTTTGGCCAGCGCTGGAGGCTGGCGCTGGAGGCCGACGCTGGCGGCCGATGCTGGTAGCTGACGCTGGCGGATGGCGATGGAGGCCGACGCTGGAGGCCGTCGCTGGAGGCCGACGCTGGCGGCCGATGCTGGTGGCTGGCGCTGGAGGCCGACGCTGGTGGCTGGCGCTGGAGTCTGTCGGCCTTTGGCCAGCGCTGGAGGCTGGCGATGGAAGCCATGCTGGCGGCCGACGCTAGTGGCTGGCGCTGGAGTCTATAGCCTTTGGTCTGCGCTGGAGGCTGGCGATGGAGGCCGATGCTGGTGGCTGGCGATGGAGTCTGTCGGCCTTTGGGGCCGTCCAAAAAATTTATTTTTCATGGGTCAACTGGCCCCATCAAATGCCCCCCCACACTCCTTGAGCTTGCGTGCTCCGAATCGGCTAAGCGAAAGGAGTGTAGAACTTTTACCTTGGCACCTTGCGCTGCCTTGGATGGACGTCTGCATGCCTTCTTTGGCTAGCTGAGGGCGGCCAGTAATCTTTTCCCAACGCGGGGTCCGAGAGTGAACCCCGAAGGGTGACCTGAGAGCTGGGTGTCGTCAGGTTCCTTTGCACCGCCTCGGGGGTGTGGAACCGCTGCGAGGGGCGACTCAACCGAGTACGGAGCCTTTAGGGTCTTAACCGACTAGGGGGCACCGCCGTGCCGGGGCCGAGTAGTGTCCCATGGGCCGTGATGCCAGTGAGCTCCTTTTGGACCAACCTGAGGGTTTGTGTTCCGCCCAAGTGGCGACTCAGCCGGGTACGGAGCCTTTAGGTCTTAACCGACTCGGGGGCACCGCCGTGCCAGGGCCGAGTGGTGTCCCGTGGGCCGCGATGCCAGTGAGCTCCTTTTGGACCAACCTGGGGGTTTATGTTCCGCCCAAGTGATGACTCAGCCGGGTACGGAGCCTTTAGGGTCTTAACCGACTCGGGGGCACCGCCGTGCCGGGGTCGAGTGGTGTCCCGTGGACTGCGATGCCAGTGAGCTCCTTTTGGACCAACCTGGGGGTTTGTGTTCCGCCCAAGTGGCGACTCAGCTAGGTACGGAGCCTTTAGGGACTTATTTGACTCGGGGGCACCGCCGTGCCGAGGCCGAGTGGTGTCCCGTGGGCCGCGATGCTAGTGAGCTCCTTTTGGACCAATCTGGGGGTTTGTGTTCCGCCCAAGTGGCGACTCAGCCGGGTACGGAGCCTTTAGGGACTTAACCGACTCGGGGGCACCGCCGCACCAGGGCCGAGTGGTGTCCCGTGGGCCGCGATGCCAGTGAGCTCCTTTTGGACCAACCTGGGGGTTTGTGTTCTACCCAAGTGGCGACTCAGCTGGGTACGGAGCCTTTAAGGGGTCTTAACCAACTCGGGAGCACCGCCGTATCGGGGCCAAGTGGTGTCCCATGGGCCGCGATGCCAGTGAGCTCCTTTTGAGAGACTTGGCGTAAGGGAGGACAAACTGCATCGCCGGAAAGGACCTTTTTATTACTTATGCTTCTGTGAGTACATCATTGATAATATCGGCGGAGGTTGTCCGCATTCCAGGTACGTGGAATGGGCTTTCCATCAAGCTCTTCTAGTTTGTATGCCCCCCGGTGGAACGCCTCGGCGACACGATAGGGACCTTCCCAATTGGGGGATAGCTTGCCCCCCTCGGTAGGCTTTGATACCTCGGCCTTTCGTAGCACCAAGTCTCCGAGGCGAAAAACCTTGGGACGAACCCAGGCATTGTAGTACTTGGCCGCTCGCTGGCGAAAGGTCACCATGCGCAGTCTTGCTCTGTCATGCGCCTCATCGATGAAGTCTAGGTTGGCCCGGATCAGTGCGGAGTTGCCCTCCTCACTGAAGGACTCCACACGCGGACTGGGCAATCTGATCTCGACGGGTATGATGGCCTCGGATCCGAAGGAGAGGCTGAAAGGAGTTTCGCCCGTCGGGCCTGGGCATTGTGTGGTAAGCCCATATCACACTGGGGAGCTCTTCTACCCAGCGTCCTTTGGAGCGTCTAGGCGAGTCCTGAGCTCTCTGAGGATGGTGCGGTTCATGACCTCAGCCTCC
>UESW01001625.1:255804-282992 GCA_900491605.1 Calamus simplicifolius
GTTTTCGCTTCGGGGGATGTAACTGATGTTGAAGTAAGGCAGCGAGGAGGTCAAGAGTTAACCTTTTTCAGATATTGCGCCATAACGGGGTCGCGCGCCTCATACTCTCCGTTGATTTGCCCAAGAGACGAGTTCGAGTCCGTGTAGGCTTGAGGTGCTTTACTCCAACCTCCTGGGCTAATCTTAACCCGGCCAGCAGGGCTTCGTACTCCGCTTGGTGTTGGTGGCTTCAAAAAGAAATCTCAGGGCGCACTCGTTCTTTCTCCCTTCGGCCCGGCAAGAATGAGGCCGGTGCCACTCCCTTGAGAATTCGATCACCGTCCACGTGGAGGATCCAGGTCTCTCCATCACCTCTCGGCTCGGCCTGGGCTGCTCCCAGGGACCTCCTTGAGATCTTCTTCCGCCAAGTGCACTCGATCAGGAAGTCGGCCAGGACTTGGGACTTCAAGGCCGGTCGTGCTTGGAAAGAGATGTCGAATTCCCCAGCTTGATGGCCCATTTGGCGCGTCGACCGAAGTATCCGGACAGGCCAGGAGGGCTCGAGAGGTTGGTCCATGAGCACCACGATAGGATGGCTTGGAATACGGGCGAAGGCACCGGGCAGAAACTATCAAGGGAAAATGACTTTCTCCATTTTGGAATACCTAACCTCTCGGCGTCGTGTAGACCTGCTCAGTAGTAGACTGGCCTTTGGGTTCCGTCAGCGTCAAGGCGCACCAGGACTGAGCTGACGGCTTCTGAGGAGGTGGCTAAGTAAAGGAAGAGACTCTTCCCGTCTCTCGGCTTGGAGAGGAGCGGTGGGGAGGACAGGAACGCCTTTAAAGCCGTCGAAAGCTTCCTTGCAGTCGTCCGTCCGCAAAACCGTTCACCTTCCGCAGGGCCTTGAAGAAAGGCAAGCACCTCTCGGCCGATCTGGAGAGGAAACGACTCAGAGCCGCTATCCTTCCCGTTAGCCATTGCACTTTCTTCTTGTTGGACGGCGGCCTCATCAAGTATGGCACTGATCTTCTCCGGATTCGCCTCGATTCGTGCTGGGTCACCATAAAGCCCAGGATTTACCTGTCGTGACCCCAAAAGCGCACTTCTTAGGGTTCAGCTTGACTTGGAAGCGACGGAGTTGTTAAAAGTTTCTTCCAGGTCGGAGATGTGGTCGGCGGCACGGGTGCTCTTCGTCAGCTGTCGTCCACATAGACTTCCATATTCCGGCCGAGCTGGTCCTGGAACACCTTGTTCATCAGCCGTTGATAGGTTGCTCCCGCATTTTGAGGCCAAAAGGCATCACCTTGTAACAGTAAATGCCTTTCCTGTCACGAAGGAGGTGTGCTCTCGTCGCCGGGTCCATCCTTATCTGGTTGTATCTGGAGAAGGCGTCCATGAAGCTGAGAAGCTCATGACCAGAGGTGGAATCGACCAGCTGGTCAATCTTGGCAAGGAAAGCTATCTTTTGGGCACGCCTTGTTGAGGTCGTGAAGTCTATACATATCCTCCAGCTCCTTTGCCTTGCGCACCATGACTACGTTGGCCAGCCAGCTTGGGTAGTGCGCCTCCCGGATGTGGCCGGCGCTGATCAGCTTGCTGACTTCTTCATCAATTGCCCTTTGTCGGTCGGGGCAAAGCTCCTCTTCTTTTGACGGATTGGACGGTGGTGGCGGGTCGATGTTAAGCTTGTGGGTGATGACTTCCGAAGGGATGCCGGGCATGTCAGACGCTGACCAGCGAATATATCCGAGTTAGCCGCAGGAAAGCTAAGAGGGCCCTCCCGGCCTCCAGGGGAAGGAGTCCGCCCACACGGATGGTCCTTGTTTGGTCATCGTTGAGAGGGAAAGTCAGGAGGTGCTCGGCGGGCTCCCCTCCTTTGAAGGAATCTCTAGGTCAGACGCCTCCAGGGCCGGGCCGGCCTCCAAAGGGCTCGACGCCGCATGATGAAAAGGTAAGACCGGGCTATCTCCCCGCGCATTCTTCAACTCCCTCGCTGGTGGGAACTGCACCAGTAGACGTCGGGTGGAGATAACCACATTCAAAAGATTCAGGCCGGGACACCCAAGAATGGCGTTGTATGCCAAAGGGACCCTTACGACTAGGAATTTCATGATGACGGTGCTTTGGCATGGCGGGGTTCTGACCGTCACAGGCAAGGATATTTCTTCCTCGACCTCATAGAATCTCCGGTGAATCGACTAGCGGGGCGCCACGGCTGGAGGGAGTCAACAATAAACCCATCCGAACAAAGGCATCGTAAGTAAGGATGTCAGCTGAGCTGCCACTATCAACTAAATCCTTTTTACAGGGTGTTTGGCGATCGTATAGCGACGACTACACCTTCATTGTTTACATTCTCCATTACAGCTGTCTCCCCCGGGGCATTACATTATTTGGAGCATCCTCCCCCCTCGGTCGTTTGGACGCAGAGGCTGACCCCCAGGACACCATCCCGACGGTCCGCTCCGTGGGGGTGTTGTCGACGGCGGCTTGAGCTGGTGGGGGCCCCATGATGGCCGGTAGCCTGTGGCATCTTCTGGATGTACTTGCCGAGGTAGCCCTATTGGATGAGCTCATCGATGGCCCGCTTCAAACTATAGCAGCTGTCGGTGTCATGGCCGTAGTCCCGGTGGAATCGACACAGTAGCGGCTTCTGTCGCGGGATACACCCTTCTTTATGGGGGAGGATGTTGAAGGTAGGGCTCGCCCTCGATCCTCATCAGGATGTGGGATCGAGGGGGCTAGGAGAGGAGTGAGCTTACCCTCGTCGGGGATAGGCTTTTCGGCGCCTGTTGTCGGACCGGCGAGGTGGGTCGGATCGGCGATGTCGAGGAGGTCCGCTCGGTCAGGGCGAGCAAATTGTGGCTGGAGCCCTTCGAAGACTCCCGGTGAGTGAGGTCGGCTTCATCTGCCCGGATATACTTCTGGGCCGAGGAGGAGGTCAGAGTAAGCTCGGGGGCTTCTTGTCCAAGGAGAAGGTGAAGCGGGATGGAAGAGTCCCCGCTTCAGCGCCAGGGTGGCCACCGCATCATCGAGATGGTAGACCTCGAGGGCGGCGGTTTTGAATCGGAACACAAGTCCCGCAGGACTCTCCTTCCTTCTG
This sequence comes from Calamus simplicifolius, assembly GCA_900491605.1. NCBI lineage: Eukaryota > Viridiplantae > Streptophyta > Magnoliopsida > Arecales > Arecaceae > Calamus > Calamus simplicifolius. Next base: position 258,887 of record UESW01001625.1, read on the forward strand.
GCGGACGGAGAAGAGGCTGTCTGCCCCCTCGAATCCGGTGGCAGGTGTCAAAGTGGGCCAGGAATGCCCTCTCCAGCTCTCGAAGGAGTCTATGCTATGGGGGGACAGGCGTGAATGCCACGCAGCGGCCTTCCGCAAGGTTGCAGGAAGGCCTTGCAGAGAAGGCATCTGAGGCCCTGGACCTGCATCATGGCCTTGTAGCTCTCAAGGTGGTGAGGGATCGGTCGTACCATCGTACGGGTCCACCTGAGGGAGCAGAACCTGGAGGGAACCGGTTCCTCCAGTATGCGGCGGGTGTAAGGAGGACAGTGTCAAACTCTTCTTTGGCTGGTGGTTTATCTTCCTGGCGAGCTCATCGAGGTACTGGTTGTACTCCTCCAGTTCCTCTGCCTGGCGGTTGATCGTCGGGCCTCCGGGATGGCTCGGAGGAAGAAGAAGAAGAGGAAGCAGAAGATGGAGACGAAAGTCGGAACTTCCGCCTGGGTTCCTCGTGATGATGTGGCTTGGGAGGAAGCTCGCTGGGGCCGTGGCCAGGAGACCGTGACCGCTTGGAGGCTCGCGGTGAGGCTTCCTGGGGAAGTTGACGTCGGCCGATCCCTCGGCGGGAGGAGCCTCCCCTCGCCGACTGCTGGCTGGCGGGGGAGCAGTCTGGTGCTGGGTGGCCGGATGCTGCTGGAGTCCGTGGACCATGGCAGTGGAGATTCTGAACTTGGGAGAGGGTTGCCAGCTGCTCCGCCGTTTGGAGGGCAGCGTCCGGCGGTGGGCCGCAACCAGAGGGCTGGTAGCAGGGGATTGGCCTCCTGCTGCCTAGTTGGCGGGGGAGCCCCCGCCGGGCAGCTTACGGAGGTGTCCTGGGCTCGTGTCACCACCATGGCTTCTAGGAGAAGAGAGGGGATGGAAGACATAGCTCAGGGAAGATGTTCGCTACTTTTCTTATGCACACCCCCCCCTTCCTGGCGTGCCAATCTGATGACGCTCGATCACCCCTCCTAGACGTCAGGAATGGAGGCTCTTCTTCTTCACCGGGTTGCCTGCAAAGAAGTCCCAAGATCGAAGAGGGTTCTCCGGTGGGACCCTCCGATGCCCAAGTTAGACAGAGGTCACAGTAGAGAAGGAGCTTGAGAGAGCTTTGAGGAGGGAGAGGTTCAGAAGGATCAGGTAGTTCCTTTGAGAGTTAGGGCATCGAGTGCGTAAAATGTGTGTTACTATTTTCGACGTAATTTACCCTTTTATAGGGATTGACGCTGGCACCATCACAGGGTTTTCGTGAAGTCAGAAGGTCTGCTGAGCCATTGCGTAAATCTGGGATGGTTGGTAGGTTACGTCCCATCAGCAGCTGGGCTATTGGGTGGCGCACGTCTGACATTATCGGGTGGCGCACGTCAGAGAGGTGGTTTTTTGAACCCCTGGGGCTGATTCGGCGGAAACGGGGGGTCCGTCTTGTCAGGGCGAGCTGGGTCGACCTAAGATGGTCGAGGCCCGTCCAGCCAGGCAGTGCCGGGGCGGGGCTGAATCGGCGGACTTGGAGACGACGGGGCCGAGTTGGGCCGGTCGGGGATGGCCTTGGCCGACTCGGCAGGACCGGAGACGCCAGGGCCGAGTCGGGCCCGGCCGGGGACGGCCTTGGTCGACTCGGCGGGACGGGACGCCGGGGCCGAGTCGGGCCAGCCAGGAATAGCCTTGGCCGACTCGGTGGGACTGGAGACGATGGGGCGAGTCGGGCGGTCGGGGACGGCCTTGGCCGACTTGGCGGGACAGGGGACGCCGGGGCCGAGTCGGACCGGCCAGGGATGGCCTTGGCCGACTCGGCGGGACTGATTGCGGAGGAAGGGTCGGGGCCGACCTACTTGGAGAAGTAGGGGCCGCCTGGTTGGTGCTGGGGCCGGCTCTTGGACACGCCGTGGCCCGGCTGGGAATGTTGCCGGGGCCATCTGGCTTGGAGATGCCGGGGCCAGCTAGCTTGGAGGCCGGGGCCAGCTAGCTTGGACACACGTAGCCGGCTGAGAATGTACGGGGCCGCCTGGCTTGAAGACGCCGGGGCCGGCTAGGAATGTGCCGGGGCCGCCTGGCTTGCAGAGGCCGGGGCTGCCTGGCTTGCAGAGGCCGGGGCCGGCTAGGAACCGGGGCCGCCTGGCTTGGAGATGCCGGGGCCGGCTAGGAACCATGGCCGCCTACTTGGAGAGGCCAGGGCCGGCTAGGAACCCATGGCCGCCTGCTTGGAGGCCAGGGCTGGCTAGCTGGACACACCGTGGCCGCCTGGCTTGGAGACGCCGGGGCCGCTTGGCTTGGAGAGGCCGGGCCGCCTGGTTTGGACACGCCGTGGCCCGGCTGGGAATGTGCCGGGGCGCCTGGCTTGGAGACGCCGGGGCCGGCTAGGAATGTGCCGGGGCCGCCTATCTGGAGAGGCCGGGGACGGCTAGCTTGGAGAGGCCGGGGCCGGCTAGCTTGGATACGCCATGGCCGGCTGGGAATGTGCCGGGGCGCCTGGCTTGGAGACGCTGAGGCCGGCTAGGAATGTGCCGGGGCCGCCTGGCTTGCAGAGGCCGGGGCCGGCTAGGAACCGGGGCCGCCTGGCTTGGAGATGCCGGGCCGGCTAGGAACTATGGCTGCCTAGCTTGCAGAGGCCAGGGCCGGCTAGGAACCATGGCCGCCTAGCTTGGAGAGGCCCGGGCCGGCTAGCTTGGACACGCCGTGGCCAGCTGGGAATGTGTCGGGACCGCTGGCTTGGAGACACCGGGGCTGGCTAGGAATGTGCCGGGGCGCCTGGCTTGGAGAGGCCAGGGCCGGCTAGGAACCGGGGCCGCCTAGCTTGGAGAGGCCGATCTTGGCAGGTGCGGCCTTTGATGTGCGGCATTAGAGGCCGTCGCTGGAGGCCGACGCTGGCGGCCGACACTGGAGTCTGTCGGCCTTTGGCCAGCGCTGAGGCCGACGCTGGAGACCGACTCTGGCGGCCGATGTGGCGGCTGGCACTGGAGTTTGTCGGCCTTTGGCCAGCGTTGAAGGCTGGCGATGGAGGCCGACGCTGGCGGCCGTCGCTGGCGACCGACGCTGGCGGCTGGCCTGGAGTCTGTCGGCCTTGGTCAGAGCTGGAGGCTGGCGCTGGAGGCCGATGCTGGAGGCCGACGCTGGCGGCCGACGCTGGAGGCCATTGCTGGAGGCCGACGCTAGAGGCCGTCGCTGGAGGCCGACGCTGGCGGCTAGTGCTGGAGTTTGTCGGCCTTTGGGGCCGTCCAAAAAATTTTATTTTTCATGGGGTCAACTGGCCCCATCAGGAACCATTCAGATTTAAGTCTAATCATTACTAGTCTTCTTCATAAATTCTTTGACTCTCTTATGGGAATTAGCCATATATTTGTAAGTTCCATTATTTAAATTAATTTTTTTATTAATTCTTTTATGTAATTCTCTAACATGCTGTGCATATGATTCTGCAGACTTTGTTGGTTTTAGTCTATAATGTGGGATGTTTGGTAAAGTGGCTCCTAGGATCAAATCTATGGCATGTTGGATGTCCTTTAGTGGAGGAAGGTGATCAGGTAGGTCTTCTAAAAATACATCTTGAAAGTCCCTCAAGATATCTACAACTTCCTAGGGTTGTTCCTTAGGGTTTTGTTCCTGGATTTCCTTCGTGGTCAATATCCAAATGAGTGATCCTTCATTGATCTGTCATTCTAGATCCTTAGCAATGATTAAGTGTAATCCCACATTCTTTTCTCTTAGATTACTAGATCCTCACTTCTGATTATTCTTATTTGGTGATGAGTTTATAACTATCTTCTTTCCTTGGGAGGTGAATGAGCAAGAATTGGATCGGCCATATAAGGTAGCATCATGGTCATACAACCAAGGTCTACCTAAAATGATACTACTAATTCCATAGAAAGAATATCGCACCAAACTTTTTTCCTGATAGGATTGGATCTGAATTGAAACTTGACACTTTAACTTAATGGGTATGAAAGTCGAATCTATCCATGACACCTTATAGGGATTGGGATGGGAATAGTAGTCAAGCTTAGATTCTTAATGGCTTAGTTGAAATGGCTTTAACACAGCTCCCGTTATCTATGATGATCTTATAAATCCTTTCCTTTATTTTGATAAAAGTTTGAAGAATGTTGGTCCTTCTTCAATCCTCATGTTCTTTTGTTTGGGTCAAAATGCATCTAACCACTCCTATTCTTTCAGTGGAATCATTATCTCCTTCATCTCCCTCGTACTCATCCACTAGATTTGTCCCAGCTTCATAGACTTCTTCCTTAAGTTTTTCAAGGGTTTTTGGAGTATCTTCCTCTAACTTTCCTATATGTAAGGCTGGAGTAGGACATTGACTAGCGTAGTGATCAACTTTATGACATCTAAAGCAATGTATATTTTGATGATTATCTTTTTGAACTATAGGGGCCTTATCTTTATCTTTTTTGTGAGTTAGCGGGGTAGTAGGATTGGGTCGGTTCAAGGAAATTGATATAAAATTTGGCTTATTTTCAGAAGTACTAATCTTACTAGTTTTAGGTTGACGGATCAGGGTCCCCTCTGAAATCTCTCACAGTCCCTAGCGATTTGATAAGCCTGCTCTAAGTCATGGACTTCCCTCAAAATAATTTTCTTTGGATTTCTTCACGTAGGCCCACTCTAAACCTGGACAGGGTGATGGCCTCTGACTCGGCCACACTACATCTCATGATAAATTCATCAAACTTGGCAATATATTCATATATGATTTTATTCCCTAGGCTCAGTCTTTTCCATTGATCTAAAAGCCTTTGCTCATAGGATAAGGATAGAAACTTCTTTCTAAGTTTGATCTTCATGGCTCTCCATGTGTTTATGGGCATGTCTCCTCGCTGACGACTAAGGTGCTCAATATTTTTACAATATAGCCTGGCTTGTCGGACTAACTTAAGTTTGATAAATTTGACCTTTTTTCTTCCGACATCTCATACCACTCAAAGTATTGATGCATGCCACTTTTTCAATCAACATACACCTTAGGGTCTAAATCTTCATCAAAAGTGGGTGCATCGAGTCGTATATTCCTAAAAACTCTTTCCTTCAAATCCACAAAGTTTTGGTATGGGCATCTAGGGTTATGTTCAGGGGTGAGATTATGATGATAGGCTCTTGGACCAAGGAGAGTTGGTCTAGGTGATTCAGGTTTAGTGTGGTTCAATCAATTTTCTTCAAGGGTTCTGATTCACTCTTTCATTTGGTCGAACCTATTGTTTAATTATTAAAATTATTCAATCATAGTTCTCATTAAAGTTTCAAGATTGGAATCCATAGTGTAACTTGGTTGTCTTTAGGGATATTGGTAATGGGCTCCTGGCCTGATGGTCATGCAATACACAAATTCATTCTGGGTTTCTAGACCTAGAAGCTTAAGTAGAATGAATCAACTCAACTTACAATTAACTCAACAATTTTTCTTTTCACTGGCCAGGTAAGAGGTGGGGTTATGAAAGGCTCCTTCCGCTTTTGCAGGAACCTAATTAGAGAACCACAAGTCCGCTTAAGGCATTTGTCATTGGACCCTTAGCCTTAGACACAACTTTTAAGAAATCACTGAAGGATTGAGTGTATCAGTTTCATCATAATACTTGGACTCAACCATCTGGGTGTCCCTAGCTTTGCTTTAGATTTCTACTCAATTTTAATTAGGCTTGGGATCAAGATAATTAAGGTGATTATTTTGGGACAAGGAAAGGTGATGAAATTCTTTCCTTACCTGAGATAGAGAAATTGCCCTTAACTGAATTCAGTGATGCATGCACACACATGCAAAAACCTAAAGTAAAATATGCATGCATACATACATACATATGTGTGTGTGTGTGTGTGTGTTGTAGATCTAAAAATAAGAAGAAAATTACAGATTTAATGAAGATTAATTAGATGATTTCTAAGGGTCTTATGTCTGGCCATAGCTTATTACTTTCATGGGTTATGATAGTATACTTTCGTATACTCGCTCAGGAGGCATGAAATCTTAAACAATGCAATTTTTGTTTTAATATATGCAGAAAATTTTAGCGACGATTATACATGTCCTAGTTAACCATGCTCTGATACCAAAATTGATGCAGGACATGCAATAAGATTTTAACTTAAGAAATTAGCAAACTAAATTAAGTAATGACTCCTTCCAAATTCACACGTAAGAGGGAGTAAATAATTAAAATGTAGGAGACTACTAGATGAAAGTTGTACTATCCATAATATAGTTTCCTTCAATCAAAAGTAGAAAGGATCTAATGGTTGAGAAACCATTCTAACTAGGACATATACCTTCAAACAATCAGACCTAGAAGTTAAGAAAGGGTTTTCTTACCAATAATGAGTTCTCACTCTTGTAATGAAGGTCTAATTTCAGCCTTCCAAAGATTGGCGGTTGGACTTGAAGACTATCACTCTTTGAAAAGGAGACTTCTAACGTAGATGATTCTGAAGCAAGGCAAACCTCCTCTTTAGCTCGAAATCAAGAAGAATCTTATGAATGTCTGGGTGGAGGGTTGAAGTCTGGATGGTGGTTGGTGCCTGGATGATGGTTGGTTGGGCCTCACATCCTCTCCCTCACGGAGTGACAAATGTACAAACAAATGAAAAAAGATAAAAAATTTTATTCATTCATCATAATCCCTTATTACAAGAGCGTTTGGGCGCCAAGAATTTTGAATTTTAAAATTTGAATGGAGGGGGAAAAATATGTTTGCATTTTCATGGATCAAAAGGGGGGCATCATTAAGGAAGTTTGGCTTTTTTTTTTATGGTTCAAAAAAGGGGAGGGGCGCTCAAATGGAGGGTGAGGTAGTTTTTATTTAGGCATAGGATGCCCAAATGGAGGGTGAGGTGATTTTCATCTAGGCATAGGGCTCCCAAATAAAGAGTGAAGTAGTTTTTATTTAGGCATAGGATGTCCAAATGAAGGGTGAAGTGGTTTTCATTTAGGTATAGGACACCCAAATGGAAGGTGAAGTGGTTTGCTCTATTCAATTTTTAAGCTTCATGATCCTAATTTAAACCCTTCTTGACCCAACTTACAAGACTCAGCTAATTATCAAACCAAATTAAACTAAAATTGGCTGAGTTAAACCCAACAGACTCAATTGAATATGACAAGACTAAATTATAAATAGACTTGACTTGATTTGACTTAAATTAAATACATGATATAAAGACCAAAATACATTATTAGAACCCAAAACTTAAGTATCTGAAATCCATAATGAGTGTGGATTGGGTTGAATTGCATGCATCCTCTTTCTGATCCTGATGCCCGCACCAGTTACTATCAATTTGAATAAAATTATGAAAATACCCCTGATAAGCTTGCTTAAATTACTTCCTAAACCTAAGCTTAAGTAAACTTAATTTGAGGTTAAATCAATTCTTAATTAAATTAATAACCTCCAATCCTATCATCCATTTAATAATCCTTAATTAAATTTGCATTATTATAATTATAATAATTGTAGCCTAAAAAGGTTACTAGTTCCCTTAACTAGGACTTAGTTAAACTAAACCCATTAGAAATTTGACTCGAACCTACATCGGTTAATTTTAACTCAACACTTTGGTTCATTGATTTGGCTCAATTTAGGGTCTAGTTCACCAAATTAAACCTAATTTAAATTATGGTTCAAGAGATTAGACTTGATTTAAAAGTTGGTTCATTGAACCACCTTGAATTGAGTTCCTAGTTCACTGATTGAGCCTAGTTAAAATTTTAGTTCATCAACTTACAACAATTAAATCTTAATAAACTAATTAAATATTAAACTTGGTCTAATCAATAAGACTTAGGTCAATTGGACCTTCTTAAGCCAATTCAAATTAATTTGATCAAACCCAATCAAGAAATATAAATTGATCTTTGTGTGAATCAAAATCGATTTGATCAAACCTTTGTAATTAGATCTTGGTTCACTGAATTAAATCGATCAAGTTCTATAGAACTCATGGGTTAAATTACATTAAAACCTAAGAAGCCATCTTAATTAGCTAGGGCTAAGACTAATAGGACTGTACTGGCCTTGAATCGGTTTGGTTCACTGGGGTTTCTAGTTTAGTCTTAATAAGACCATCATCTTTTTCAACAAAGCCCAACGCTCTAATCCCATTCCTAGGCTATGAAATGCCATAGCCGCTCACTATACCACTAGCTAACAATCCTGATGGCCGCTCCATCCCTTCTAATGATAGCCAAGAAGGAGCGGCAACAGCCTTGAACTGGTTGGTTGAGAACCCACTTAGTCTAAGGCTATTTGCTTGCCGAAGCAAAGACAAGATCTATTGGGATTATTTCCAACACAGATTATTTTGAAAAAGAAATCAAGGTAAAGAAAAGTTTTCTTTCAAGAAGAAAAAAATAGATCTATCTTTTTATTAAGCACATCACCATATAAATATTGTTTCTTGATTTTATGGATAAACATAATGCCTCTTATGATCTTATCCATCTAAGGCTACCACACCAAAGCATAATAAAATAGGCCCATTATGTAAAAGCCCAACTCAGACTAAATAAAATAAAATAAAATACTAAAACTAACAACCATTATATTTTAATACTTTTCTTTAATGGTTGTTCTTGGATACCCATGAGTAAAATAAAATAAAATACTAAAAACTAACAATCATTATATTTAACAGTTCCCTTTAATGGTTGTTCTTGGATACCCATGAGATCTCTAAAGTAAATAAATTTCTTCTTGGGTAGTGCCTTGGTGAAGATGTCTGCAATTTGGTCTTCAGTCTTCACATACTTGACTTTAATTTCTTTTTTATCTACCATATCTCTAATGAAATGATACTTGATTTTGATATCTTGGTGCGGCTATGATATATAGGATTTTTTGTCATAGAAATAGTAGATTTATTATCACATAGCAGAGTAGTAGCTTCTTCTTGCTTCTCACTCATATCTTCAAGTATTCTTCTCAACTAAATTATTGTTGTGCTGCCAAAGTTGTGAAAATATATTCTGCTTCAGAAGATAATAATGCTACTGTATCTTGCTTCTTGGATGCCCAAGATATGATACATGATCCATAAAAGAATACATAATCTGATGTGCTTTTCATGTCATCAATACTTCCAGCCCAATCACTATCACAAAACCCAAATAACTTCACAATATCAACCTTGTTTCTTTTATACATGATCTCATAATTTTTAGTACATTTGATGTATCTCAAGACTTTTTTGCTTGTCCAAAGTGAATATTACTTGACTTTTGCATAAATTTAGATAGTAAACTTGATGCAAACATAATATCTGGCCTTGTAATTGTTATATATAATAAACTTTCAATAATGCTTCTATATAAGTGTGCATTTGCTTCATCACTTTATCTTCTTTCATCAACTTCTCATTTACCATAAAAGGTGTTTCCACACTATTGCAATTTTTCATTTTGAATTTTTGAGAATGCCTTCTACATACTTCTTTTGACTAATAAAAATACCATCTTTTCTTTGATTGATTTCAATTCTCAAAAAATAATGTAGCAACCCATATCATTTATTTCATCTCATCGTATCACTTTTAAAAGTTAAAATCATATTCTCATTGTTACCAGTAATAATTAAATCATCAACATAAAGAGAAACAATGAGAATTTCATTACCTTGCTTCTTCATATAAAGTGTTGGTTCACTTAGACTTCTTAGAAAATCTTTTTCATTGAAGTAGGTGTCAATTTGAGAGTACCATGCTCTGGGTGCTTGCTTCAGCCCATACAATGCTTCTTTCAACTTGTATACCTTGTTTTCTTGACCTTTAATGATGAAGCCTTGAGGTTGTTCAACATAAATTTTTCTTTCAATACTTCATTCAAGAATATTGACTTTACATCTAGTTGGTATAGTTTTTAACTTTTATGTGCTGCTATAGAAATAAGAGTTCTAATTGTATCATGTCTAGTAACAGGTGCAAAAGTTTCTTGATAATCAATACCAGGTAATTGAGAGTATTCCTTTGCTACCAATCTTGCTTTGTGTCTTTTAATGGTGCCATCTGGATTGTGTTTTATTTTATAGATCCACTTCAAGCCAATGATTTCCTTATCACTTGGTTTCTTCACTAATTCCCAAGTTTTGTTCTTCTCAATCATATTAATTTCTTCTTGCATTGCCTTATTCCATACTTCTTCATTCATAGCATTTTCATAAGTTTCAGGCTTAATCATGCAGAAATTATAAGAAGCATAAATGTCACTTAATCTTCTCATTTTTATAGGAGTAGAACTTAAAGATAGACTTGAACTTGAAGTTAAAAATGGACTTACATTTGGAGAAGTTTGTGGTAAACCTTCAACCTCATTTTCTTTATTTCTTTATCAAGAGGAATAATATTTTCTTCAACTTTCTTTTGCTTCCAATCCCAAGCAACTTTCTTATTGAAAACAACTTCTCTTCTTATGATCACTTTATTTTGCTTCAAGCTGAAAAGTCTGTAACCTTTTGATTTAGAACTGCATCCAACAAAGATATATTTTCACTTACTTCATCAAGTTTGTGTCTCATTTTCTTTGGAATATGTGCATAGCATATACATCCAAAGATTTTAAAATGCTTCACTAAAGGCTTTCTATCATACCAGGCTTCAAATGGTATCATATTCTGAAAAGCTTTTGTTGGACATCTATTCATCAGATACACTGTTGTATTCACTACTTCTGCCCAATAAGGATTTGGAAGGCCTTTGTCTTTGAGCATAGATCTAGACATCTCAATAATAGTACGATTCTTTCTTTCTGCAACTCCATTTTGCTCTGGTGCATAGCCAACAGTCAATTGTCTTTGTACACCATCATCTTCACAAAACTTCTCAAATTCATTTGAATTGTATTCACCATCTCTATCACTTCTCGGCACCTTGATATAATACCCACTTTATCTTTTTACAAGATTTTTAAACTTTTTGAGAACAAGAAATGCCTCTGATTTATGTCTCATAAAATATACCCATGTCATCCTTGAATAGTCATCAATAAAATAATGAAGTAGATGTTACCTATATAAGAAGGAGTTTTCATAGGTTCATATATGCCAGTATGAATAAGCTCCAATGGTTGTTTAGCTCTCCATACATGCTCTTTTGGAAATGCCTCTCTATGTTATTTTTCAAGTGCACATTCTTTACAGGGGTTCTTCCTTGTCATGTATTACTGGTAGACCATACACCATATTCTTTTAATATAAACTTCTCAAGCTTTGAAAGTTTAAGTGTCCAAACCTTTTGTGCCATAACCATGACTCATCATTCACATCCATCTTCCATGCAGCATCCTTTGCATAGTGCAAAATAAGAGAAAAACTTTTATTTTTCTTCATCTTGATATTTATCATAAGTTGCTTTTTCATCCCTCTGTCATATAACTTACAAACATTATTTTCAAAGTATACCATGTGCTTATGCTTAATCAATTGTCCAACACTCAAGAGATTCTGCTTCAAGTCTGGAACAAGTAAAACATCATGAATGAACTTTCTTCCTTTCTTAATATTAATTGTAATTGTGCCTTTGCCTCTTGCTTGGACTAATGCACAATTTCTCATCTTTACTTGTTAAATTAAAGAACTGTCAATGTCCATAAAAATAGATTTCTCACCAGTTATGTGATTGTTGCACCCACTGTCAAGATACCACACATTATTTCTTTGCTCTTCTGCAGTTTGACATGCATATAGTGTGCTTTGTTGACCTTCATTTTCTTATGAGAAGTGTGCTTGCTCATTTACTTTGTACCTACAATTTTTTTGAATATGTCCAAACTTTTTATAATTATAACATTAGGGTTTCTTCGTAAACTAGCAATCTTTTTCAGCATGAGAGGATCTTTTACATATGTTGCACATTTGTTGAGTGCTCTCATCATATTGCCTTCTTAGAAAATTATTTTTTTACATTCCTCTACCTCTTTCTTTTCATATTTCTTTCTCTACTCTGGTTTTTACCTCTGAATGACTCTCTTTTGACTGGAGCATGACTAGATGATTTTTTTTGAGAATTTTTATCAACCACTTTGAGTTTAGATTGAAAGACACTTTCAATTGATGATTCTTTACGCCTAAACAATCTTTGCTCATGAGCTTCAAGAGATCCTATCAATTCATGAATACTTAATTCAGAAAGATCTTTAAATTCTTCAACAATTGTAACTATTGTATCAAATTTTGGAGATAAACTAGCCAAAATTTTCTCATATATTCTTTACTCGATGATGGTTTCACTATAGCTTTTATTTGATTAATAGTTTCCATAATTTTGAAAAAGTAATCCTTTAATTTTTTATTTTCTTGCATTCTCAAATTATCTAACTCTCTTCTTAGAGTTTGAAGTTTGATAGCTCTCACCTTGATGTTGCCTTAAAATTCTTCCCGCAAGATGTCCCATGCCTCCTTTGATTTGGTGGCTCTAATAATTTTGGAAAAAAGTTTCTCAGACACGATGAAAAATAGGGCTTTGGCATCCTTCTTTTTGTAGTTCTTCAATTACTCCTTTTGATGATTTGTTCGATTAACTGAATATTCGTACCCGTTCTCTACTAAATCCCATACTTTGTGTGAGATAAAAAAGGGTTTTTATCTTGATGCTCCAATAATCATAATTTTTTTTCATCAAAAATAGGGATAGAAAGTTGGTTAATAGTCATTCCAATATTGCTTGAGCTTGCCATGAATCACACCTATAATTTTCTTTGTAGCAATTTCTATTTTTTTAATTGGCAGTCAAATCCTCTTCCTTTACGGCTTCTTGTTTTTCCTTTACACCAACAAATCTTCTTTGCTTTCCTCAGAGCATAGTTATCAAAATTGGACCGGACTGGCCGGTTGAACCGGGACCCTAAGGCTAAACCAGTATGATTCTAACATAAAACCAGATGTGCAACTCATCCAGAATAACTCGGTTGACCTGTTCGATTCACCCGTGAACTGGTCACTTGGTCTGAACTGGATGGGTTACAGGTTTCTCTTTATCAATAAAGAATGCAATTTTAGCTTTCAAATTCTTCGATAGCTTGGCACTTTGGCCTTCGTTGCCCATCGGTTTGTCCCTTTGACTTCTTATTCTATGAAGTTATGAGGTTTTTTCGATGGGACACTGGGACGTTGATGCCCTCGACGTCGATCGGGACAAGGTCACAACTTCGAAATCAGTTGTAACCATGGACGTCCACGCTGCGAAACCTCTCTTGAGCTCTGGCCATTGCGACTTGGATGTCATGTGCTTTCCTCTCTTCTCCTCTGCTCTCCCTTGAGTTCCTCTCCTTCCCTTCTCTTCACCCCCACCCCCGTTCTCATCATTATATTTTATTCGTCCAATAGGACAGTGGAGGAATTCAAGAAGGGCCATTTGGAGAACGTCGTTAATGTCCTCTACCTCTTCTTCACCCCACAAGGTACTTTTCTCACGAGACTCATGCTTTCTCTTCCTCGGATCAAGTTCTTTGATGTCATTAAAATTGTGATACTCACAAGAGCCCGTTCTAGTTTTCAGTTTCCACTCCAGTTTTCACTTTCCACTGTTCCACTTCCACAGTTCCAGACTTCTAGTCTCTTCCAGATCCAGAGTCTTGGCCTCGACACCTGCGGCCTACCTCCGTCTCTTTGCCAATGGTTTTACTTGTGGAGGTTGCACCATATGGAAGGCAGTGTTTCCCCTTGACCGCTATTGTTGGGCAGGTGAAATGCCATTATATTTTTATTCATCCAATAGGACAGTGGAGGAATTCAAGAAGGGCCATTTGGAGAACGTCGTGAATGTCCTCTACCTCTTCTTCACCCCACAAGGTACTTTTCTCACGAGACTCATGCTTTCTCTTCCTCGGATCAAGTTCTTTGATGTCATTAAAATTGTGATACTCACAAGAGCCCGTTCTAGTTTTCAGTTTCCACTCCAGTTTTCACTTTCCACTGTTCCACTTCCACAGTTCCAGACTTCTAGTCTCTTCCAGATCCAGAGTCTTGGCCTCGACACCTGCGGCCTACCTCCGTCTCTTCGCCAATGGTTTTACTTGTGGAGGTTGCACCATATGGAAGGCAGTGTTTCCCCTTGACCGCTATTGTTGGGCAGGTGAAATGCCATTATGTTCTTTTTTCTATCTTTCTCTAACTTTTTCATACAATTCTCTCATTTTTGTTTCTGGTGTTGGGAACTTTGAATTTGGATTCAGTGATGATAGTTTTAATGTGGGTCATGGTGTTCTCCGGCTTCTTTGGAATAAACTGTTGGAATTTCTGGTTTTCTTAATTTGATTTTCCTTTTCGTTTCTTACAATGCTAAGGGCATGTTTCTGGATGGTATTTGAGGAGATGCTTCCCTTCTGAATGCTACTCTTTTCCTTTTTGCTGTCCTTGTTTAACATTATCCTATGCCCCTTTAATTTATAGTTTACGGTCTTGAGAAATTTGGGTTTGGATTTAGTGATGGTAGGCTTAATGTAGGGTATGGTGTTTTTTTTTGGTTGGAATGAACCTGGTTTTCCTGGTCTTTGTTTTCTTTTGCTACAATGTTTAAGGAAATAAAAAATGAACTTAATGTGAGTATATATAAATTAGTTCGGTTTATTGTGGATTGTATAATGTTTGATATTTGATTAGTGATGAAATCAATAAATGGTGAATGAGTTTAGTTTATTATAGATTGTACAATACTATAATGTTTAAATTATTGATTGATTATTGATTAGTATAATTATGCATATTTGAGTATATGTTGTGATTTTTGTTGTTAATAAATTCTGCATTTGGTATTTGTAGTGATAGCTGAAAATAAAAATGCTACAACTTCATCAATATGTGATTCCATTAGAATAGCTTCTACTCAGTCTAGTGGTGTTAGAGGAAGAACGGATCTTGCATGGGCTTATTGTAGAGAAGCTCCTGAATTGAGTGAAAATACAAAAAAGTGTAAAGTTAGTATGCTTATTTTGTAATAAAGTATTTGCTGGAAGGGGCATTCATCGAGTTAAACAACATTTAGTAGGGGTAAAAGGAGAGGTGGATGGGTGTAAGAAAGTTATTGCTGATGTTCAATATCAAATGATACAAGCTTAAAAAGTATCATAGAAAAAAAATAATAAATTGAAGGAAATACATGATGAGGTGAATCCATTTAGTCCTACATATTGGGTGCATGAAGAGGAAGCATATAGGGCCATACATATAGAGGATGATGATGTGGTTGAATTGAGAGGAAAAAAAAGGATGATAGTGATAGAGATATAGACTAAAAGATATGCTTTATGTTATGTCTTTACATTTTAATGAGAATTCAAGCAATGTATGCCATTTACTATATATGTGCATGTGTCTAGTATTTACAAAGAGTATTTGATCTAGTGTGTAGAGTACGGCTTACACACAGAAGACTAGATCATCGGTTCTTTTGGAATACAAGTTTATTATTCACAGTTTTAGATGGAATTGGACACACCATCAGTATAACTGTAGCACAATTTTAGTAGGTCTGTCTTGACTACGGGGAATGGTTTATTCTAACTATTTGTGCTAGTACACTTTGTGTATTGAACAGGACCCAGTTGAGTTAATTATTTTATACTGACTTTATAAAATAATTTAAAACTCATGAATATTATGATTACTTATGCTCTTAATCTGAATTCTATTTCTAGACACGTGTATGTAGTGATTATTGCTTTGATTACACATAGAGTGAGATTCTATATGAGTCAATAAACTCAGTGGGTTGGGCAATAACATTATATATGGTGAATATTAATAGTTGAAGGAATCCACGTCCTGTTATTTGGATTGATGATATCCCCTTGAGAAAGCTTATAAGTTTTGATTGTATCAAATCTTGCAAGTGGATTTTGAATCCGATACATCAAATAAGTTAAGTGGATAAGTCTCAAGGATAATAATAGCCAATTAAATTATTGTAATAAATTTAATTGATGGATATCTGTAATCTTAACATGGGGAGATAATAAGTATTAATATTAAGGCTCAAAAATATAAATTCGAATATGATTAGGAGTACAATTATAATTCTTTAGTGGAATGAATTGTAATTTACGTAATTGAATCCTAACCCGGGATAGGATTGGGAGATTTAATTACGTGGGAAGTCCTTTTTATATTGCCTATTGGTCCCTGTTGTAGCCCTATAAATACCCTCTCAGTTGGTTGCTAGGGTTAACATTTTTGAGGAAAAAGAAAAATAAGAAACCCTAGGTCGGTCGAGAGATCCCACCATCTTGTGAGAGAAGGAAGGTATTTTCGAGAATACGGCGGAAGGCTAAAAGGTTGAGGTCGAGCAATCGAATCAAAGTGTTCCAAAGTTCAAATCTGAAGGTATGATCTTATACTCATAGATTAGAATGGTAAAAGTTTTTTGTATTACTCATATACGCTATAGCCGTGATCTTGGGAGTATTCCGCGCTCCCCAACAGATAGATCATGGAGATAAAGAAAAAAAACATGCAAATATTGCAAGTTATTTCATGCCTAGGACCACTCCAGAAGCACAACCTGCTTTGAAAAGTGTACTGTAAAACAAAGATGCTATTGAACGTTGTGATTTGGCTATTGCTAAATGGATGGTTGATGCATGCATTCCTTTTATTGATATGAAATTCATGTACTATCAACATGCTATTGATGCTATTGCTAGTATGAGTCCGAGGTATAAGAGAGCAAACTATCATTCTATTCAGGGTTATCTGTTGGGTAAGACTGTTGATGAGATTAAGAATTTGTGAAGAGCTTTCGGGCTACCTGAAAAAAATAGGATGCACTATTATGGAAGACGGGTGAACAGATCAGAAAGAAGGACATTAATTAATTTTTTGGTGTATTGCCCAAGAGGTACTATTTTTTTTTAAGTCTGTTGATGCATCACATGCTGCTAAGAATGCTAAATCATTGTTCAAATTGTTTAAAGAAGTTGTTTTGTTTGTTGAAAAGGAGAATGTTGTGCATATGGTCACCGATAATGCTTCGAATTATATGGCTGTTGGTAGATTGTTGGAGCGTGAGTTTTTAACTTTATTTTGGTCTCCTTGTGCTGCTCACTGTATCAACCTCATGCTATCTGATATTGAAAAATTACCACTGGTAAGTTCTGCTGTGGATCATGCATCTAGGATAACTAAATATGTGTATAATCATTGTTATCCTTTATATTTGATGAGACAGTTTACTGGAGGTAGAGAAATACTTAGGCCAGCTCCAATATGATTTGCCACAAATTTTATTTCCTTACAAAGTTTATTAGCAAGCAAAGATGATCTTATGCGGATGGTAACATCCAATGAATGGATGACTTCAGCCTATGCCAAAGATAGCAAAGGAAAAAAATTTGTTAAAGATATCTTAGATTCAACCTTAGGGAGTGAGAGTTTAATGATTGTGCAGCTCACTGAACCACTTGTCCGGGTATTAAAGCTTGTTGATATTGATGATAGGCCTGCAATGGGTTATCTATATGAAGCTATTCATTATGCTAGTGAAGTTATGAAAAGAAAATTTTAAAGAAAAAAAAAATGTAGTTTAACCATTTCTAGATATCCTGCAGTCCAGATGGGATACACAGTTGCACAGGAGACTACATGTAGCAGGATTTTACTTGAATCCTCATTTTCAGTATGATGCATCGATGATGGACAAACACCATTTTGCCATTTCTGGACTTTTAGATGTGATTGAGAGATATGAATATGATGATCCATCTTTACAGAGCAAACTTACAAGTGGAATGAAGCTATTTAGAGATGTTGTTCATGACTTTGGTCACTATAACATTTGTTTGTTATTATATTTTTATGCAATGAATGTGTCAATGGATGTAGATGAATGGTGGATCACTTATGGGAGTTGTGCTCCAAATTTACAAAAGTTAGCCATCCGCATTTTGAGTCAAACATGTAGTTCATCTGGATGTGAACGAAATTGAAGCATTTTTTAGCATATCTATTCTAAAAAGCGGAATAGACTGGAGCATCAAAGGTTGAATGACCTTGTTTATGTTCATTACAACTTAAGATTGCAACAAAGATAATTATTTTAATTGATATAACTTTTATTGTATATTATATTGTTTAAATTACGTATTATGAGTTTGGATATTGTGTTGTGTAGGAATCATATTAAGGGTCGAAATTATAATCCTATTGACTTTGAAGCATATGGTGAAAATGCCGAATGGGTGTTAGTAGAAGACCCATCAACTCTAGCACCCGATGAAATAAATATATTTAATCATGAATTGGCATCATGTGCAATTCAAGATACTCTAAATGATGACGGCAATTATATTTTTAAAAGTTTATGTTATTTACATTAAATTTAATTTTATCCTTATCATATTATATTAATTTATAGGATTATTGAATTTGAATGATTATGATGATGATGAAAGTGGTGATGGCGATAATGGTCATGGTTCTAATGGTGAAGGTCATCATGATAGTGATGGAAATAATGCTTATGGTGGAAGTAATGGTGCTAATTGCAGTGGTAGAGATGGAGGTCAAAACATTGATAGTGAGAAGACTCAAGAGCCTACGATGCATACTCAAGAGACTCAAATGGGTTTTAAGTTTTAACCCAAATTTTGCACCTTTTGATGACTCTTATTTTAATTCTTTAGTGTAGGTGCTAGTAGATTTTAAGTATGTTTGGACTTTTTATATTTAAATTTTAAAAGATTGTTATACATATCACTTTTGAATTATTAGTTTAATGTGTTTGTATGATTATAATTTAAAGTTTTTTATGGCATTAGATGTTAAAGTTTATTATCATGTTGATCTTAATTATAATCATACAAACACATTAAACTTTTGCACCTGTAGCTAGACTTGAAGCAACTAGATTATTACTTGCATTTGCATGTCATATGCATATCAATTTATTTCAAATGGATGTTAAAAGTGCATTTTTAAATGGATTTATAAATAAGGAAGTTTTGTTGAACAACCACCTGGTTTTGAAGATCATGAATTTTCAAATCATGTTTTTAAATTACACAAAGCACTATATGGTTTGAAACAGGCACCTAGAGCTTGGTATGAAAGATTAAGTAAATTTTAATTGAAAATGATTTTGTAAGAGGAAATGTTGATAAAACATTATTTTTGAAAAGAAAAGATAAAGATTTATTAGTAGTACAAATATATGTCGATGATATTGTATTCGGTGCTACTAACAACTTGTTATGTCAAGAATTTGCTAAGTTGATGCAGGGTGAGTTTGAAATGAGTATGATGGGAGAACTCAACTTCTTCCTAGGACTTCAAATCAAACAAAGCAAAGAAGGAATTTCATCAATCAAGCCAAATACACAAAAGAACTGCTCAAGAAGTTTGGAATGGAGTCAATCAAGCCACTTGGAACTCCTATGAGTCCTTCGTGCAAATTGGACAAAGATGAAGATGGTAAGAAAGTAGATCAAAAATATTATAGAGGTATGATTGGATCTCTTCTTTACTTAACAGCTAGTAGACCAGATATTATGTTTGCAGTATGTTTATGTGCTAGATTTCAATCTGAACCTAAAGAATCTCACTTAATTGCTGTAAAAAGAATTTTAAGATATTTAAGTGGAACTAAAAATGTAGGTTTATGGTACTCTAGAGACTCAACTTTAAATTTAATTGCATATTCTGATTCTGACTATGCTGGATGTAAATTAGATAGAAAAAGCACAAGTGGTGCATGTCAATTCTTAGGATGTAACTTAATCTCTTGGTTTAGCAAAAAGCAAAATTCGGTTGCATTATCTACTGCTGAAGCAGAATATGTTGCAGCTGGAAGTTGCTGTGCTCAAATCCTTTGGATTAAGAGGCAACTTGAAGATTATGGCATAACCCTTGATAAAACTCCAATTAGATGTGATAACACGAGTGCAATAAATTTGACTAAAAATCCAATTCAACATTCAAGAACAAAACACATTGAAATTAGATATCATTTCATAAGAGAACATGTAGCTAATAATGAAATCTGTCTTGAATATGTTAATACAGAGGAACAATTAGCTGACATATTTACAAAACCCTTGAGTGAAGAGAGATTTTGTTATCTTAGAGGTGAATTAGGAATATGTGACCCTTTAGAGTGATTTTGAAACCCTAAGGAATGAGAATCTAGATTTCTATAAATTTCTTGAAATCCTCTCACAATTTTAAGGACAAATTATCTAGTCATTTGAGCTATTTGATCCTTGATATTTCAAAGATTTTTTAAAATTTTTATTGAACTCTTTTTGACGAGTTTCAGTCATTTGAATTTCAATATTTTTTCTGAAACTGTCTTTGGAGTCGACACCTCAGAATGAGGAGTCGACACCTCTGACTGTGTCGCTCTCGGTCCCTGACCTTGGAGCCGACACCCGTATAAGTGGAGCCGACTCCAGTTCGAGCGCTGACTGTGTTAGCGATTTGGAGTCGACACCCGACTTTGCGGGAGTCGACACCTGGGATTCCAAAATTGATTTATTAGGGCAGAGTCGACACCTCGTCATTTCATAACTTCTCAAATCCTAACCAAACTCTTCCAAAATTCTTCCAAAACTTCCCCACCTCTAATTCCATCCAAATCGAACTTTCCAAAGATCCAATGGCACCCAAAAGGAGGGAATCAGTGATTGGAGCGCCGGTGACTACGGGAAAATGGTCCGCGCGTCGTCCCGTTCGTGAGCCGACTCCAAGCAGTGATTCGTCCACGGATTCAGACAACCCCAACACCTCTTCCACTCAGGTAGATACCTTAGCCGGGAGGGTTATCACAATGGGGAGAAAAATTGATTTTGACTATTTGAAACCGAGGGTTTTCAATCGGTAGACAATTAAAGGAAATGGGCTGGGATAAGCTCTGTTCTCTTGATGTTCCCACTTATCCAGCCTTAGTAAAAGAATTTTATTTCAATTTGGCTAGAGGGATGGCGGTTTAGTTAGCTCAGTAAGAAATAAGAGGATTCATCTTACCTTTCAAAAGCTTGGAAACCTCCTTAGCATCCCAATTACCGGTTTAGCAGCTGACATATACAGTGATAGGTCAGCGGCTCTTTCAAGGATGTTAGGAAGGGAAGTGACAGAGTTTGAGGAGATTAGAGCTAATCAATTACCTTGAATTGAGATTATTACACAACATTTGCAGTAGGATCTTGTTTCCAAGACTGGTCGGTTTGAGTATGTCTCGGAGCGAGACATTGTTGTTATGGATAGTGTTTTGACTGGACAGCCAATCAACCTAGCAGCTATGATGATTTTTTATATGGCGGAAGCTGGAGGGAAGAGAAGATCATCCCTACCGTATGGCATGGTGCTTACTATGGTTTTCAAGAGCCAAGGGGTTGTAATTCAAGAGAATGAACCATCTAAGAACCTGAGGCACACCGACTACTATAGTTTGGCAACATTGCATCGGATGGGTTTTGCTAAGGTGAATGGACAGTGGGATAGGAAAGGACACCTTGATGAGAGAGCCCCTATGCCGAGAGTTTCTGAGCCTTGCGAGGCTGGACCATCAGTTAGGGTTCCTTCTCCACAGCCTAGGAGTCCCATTCCTGCTCCTGCTCCTGCACCTGCACATGTTTATGATCAACCATCCACTTCTTCAGCTGGATTCTCAGACCTTCAAATGGAGCAATTAAAAAGTTTGTTTGCTGCTCAGAAGGATGAGTTTGACAGTAATTCATGAATATAAAAGAATCACTTTATTCACTTGATGATCGGATTGCAAAATTGAATCAACTCTCAACTCCTCTGCAGAATCTTTAAGTGGTGATTTGAAGAATATCTTTGAAGAACTTAAAGAGATTTGTGGAGATAGTGAAACTTATTCAAAGTGCAACGCCGAGCTTCAAGACAAAATCTCAACAGCTTGCACATTTGTTGATGAGAGACTTAAAGACTATGTTAAGCTTCAATGTGATGGAATGAAAAATATTGTAGATCATTTAACAAGAATAGTGAGGAAGAACTTTTGATGTAATGAATGTTATGTTGATGTAATGAATGTAATGAATGTTTAATGTTGTTTACATTTTGATGTAATGAAGTTGAGTTAATGTAATGAAGGATATTTTAATGAGTATTTTGATGTAATACTTGACTTTTGTTAAAATGAAATTATCTTTTGAATAAAAATTATCTTTTGATGCAATGAAATCATCTTTTGATGCATTGTGAATTTCTTTACCTTTTTGTTGATTACAAAAAAGGGGGAGAGAATTATGGTTGTATATGCATTAAGAGGGAGAAAGTTATATTGTTAATTGCATTAAAGGGGGAGAAAGTTATGTTGCATTAATTGATTAATATGAAAACATTAATGAAGTCAATTGATTGATATGATATTGAGTTATTTACTTTGACTATGCATAAAGAAATCTTAAGTACCAAATATGTAAAGTAAGAGGAAGAATATTTGAACTTCATAGGGGGAGCTACCTTATTCAGGGGGAGCTTACTCGTAAAGATCACTTCCTTGATAATTTTTTAATTTAAGAATTCTATGCATATACTCAATGTTTTTATAATCATCAAAAAGGGGGAGATTGTTGATCCATTTATTGATTTTGATGATTAATAAAGGAATTGAGTATATTTATTTGATTACTAATGGATTTTATAAGTGTTTCAGGACTTAAATTTATTTGATCAATTTAAAGGAATTAAGAAATGAATTTTGAATCAAATACAAATCAGAGATTTCAAAGTTTCAGAGCTTGGAGTCGACACCTAGAAAGTCTGGAGCCGACCCCATGGCCAATTCAATTTTAATCTGATTTTTGATACATCTGGAGCCGACACCTAGAGTTTTGGAGTCGACACTTACAGTGTCTGGAGCCGACTCCGATGCGGACAGAACGTTGATTTTTTGAGCATCCTGGAGCCGACACCTACAGTTTTCGGGAGCCGACACCTGACGATGGCGAGCCGACACTTACTTTTCGGAGCCGACTCCTCAACGAACTCGAAATTTCTATTTTTGGAAAAAATCTGGAGCCGACACCTGAAAAGTTGGAGCCGACTCCAACCTGACTGGGACGAAAATTTAAAATGCCAGATCAGCTCTAACGGTAATATTTTTTTTACTAATTTCTAACGGATATATTTTGTTTCCAGGTACACTCCAACGGCTAGTTTCATCCCAAAAATGGATTGAAAGAAAATCTATAAAAAGGGGGAACACCCGTTTGAAAAATAGAGAGAGAAAAAATAGAACGGAAAAGAGAAATATTCAAATCAAAATCCGAAAAACCCTGAGCCTGAAATCCAAGAGAAAAGCCTTCAAACTCAAATCCTTCCACTCCAAAAAGCTCAAAGAGGAATCCAAGGCGTTCAAATCAAAAATCGTGGATTTCCCAAATTGAAGAAAAAGCTCCGTTTCTTCCATTTTCAATCTTCTCAACTGCAACAACTGTGAGGGATTAAAGCTGAGGCTTGATTCATCATTCCAAAGGAAAAAGAAGAAAAGAAGAAAAGCTCAAAGCCAAACAACTTCAAACAGGCTTTTCTAAACTTATTTATTATTCTTGAATATTTGCTCATTGAGGAGCTGTGTATCTTTGAAAAACTATATTCTTCTTGTTTGTGCCTAGTTCAATCAAGGGGATTGAACTAGTGGAGGTTGTTAACCTCGGGTCAAGCTAGATTAGCTTGAGTTTAGGGTTGTGTGCTGGTGAGCCCGAAAAACCGGCTGGGTTCGTTGTGATCCCGGGTAAAACAACAAGTTTGAGTTGTGAGCTTGTAAAACAACTCGGCTGTAATCGAGGAGATTATAGTGTGGACCCAAGTGATCTTGGGAGTGGACGTAGGTGTTGGATACACCGAACCACTATAAAATCTTTGTGTTTGCCGTGCTTCTATTGTCTCTATCTCTATCTCTATCTCATTGATTGTGCTTTATATTTGCATTGCATTTACTTTCATTTATCTTAAGCAAACAATTTTTCAAAAGGTAATTTTTTAAAGAACCCAATTCACCCCCCCCTCTTGGGCTGTCATCTGGGCCAACAATTGGTATTAGAGCAAGTGCTCATTCGATTTTGATCACACGATCAAGAGCTAAAGATCCAAATGGCAGCTCATGTTGGATCATTTGCCAAAGGTCATTCTACGAATAG
>UESW01001625.1:283309-349876 GCA_900491605.1 Calamus simplicifolius
AGCTCTACTCTTCAGTGGATAAGTTTCGTGAGAAAGTTGACCAACTTTCTCATTGATCAATTTACTTATGTTCTCTTGCTTTGGTCAAAAAGAATTAAATGAGTAAGTTAAATTTCCATGGATAGATATCATTTACCCATGAAATAAGATGATAGACTTACACACCAAAGAAATGGATAAATTCGTTTGCTATCGACCAAGTGACATGCCTTTTTTTATCCTAGAATATCTTTATTCCTTCTCACGATTCTTACTTGTGGATATCGATAAGTCCAGCAGATTTTTTCCTCATTTCGTCTTCATCATTTTTTTTAATATCGCTATTTCTTTTTTCCTTTCCACTCTCAACCCTTTTTTTTTCTTTCATCATGAACTCTGTCACATAAAATGAAGACCGGAGTCAGAAAGGTAGTTTCACCCTCATGCACAATCCCAAGCATTGCCCTCCACTCAATCTCCACCCTCATCACATTTTCATATCATTTTTTTCTTTTCCTGTCTTAGCTTTTATGACCATATTTGATGAAGAACTAAGCAGAGAAGACAATCTTCTTTCCCTAGCCTTTGACCACTCTCCGATGCTACTTCTAAGAAGTGTGCTAGGAGATGTCACATGGTCTTTAGCTTTGCCCTTCATTGGCCTCTATCTATGATAGGAACATAATGATGTTTCATGAAAGGATATAATACAATTATTTAATTAGTGAACATAAACTAATAAAATTTACTTTTATTTAGAAAACTAAATTATATATATATATACACACACACACACACAGAAAGTATGATCGAACGCATAGTTTGGTGTTAAAAATTGAGTATCAATCATGAAATAGTGATATATGATCAGTACTCAAAGAAGGCCTGGAAGTTTGAAAGGCATTATGTGAAAGAGGAATAAGTCTTAGCAACTTATCAAAAAAATTATAATATAAAAAATTATGGGTAATAAATACCGGAGTCATTTTCTAATGCATAAAAGAACATAAGTAAATTATTTTCTAATCTAAGCATTGCCTGATTAACACTTGCCCAGATAAATATAGATTCTTGGGTAACTTTGATTCTTGCAAAAGAACGATCCCTTGCAATAATGAAGAAATGTTCATGAGGCTATGTAAAGGGTTGTGTAGGGCTGCCTTAAGCTCTTTTTAGCCCAATAGGAATGAAGAAAATAGCAAGTGTTTTTTTTGTACATATGTATACAACTATCTTCAGGCATAATTGGCATTTTGAGAGCCAAAACAGACAAGTTTGTGATGTGGGCAAATTTACCATATTGGTTATTGGAACCTAGTCATATTTATTTAGGCCTATATCTGGAAAGCTTGACTTTTGTGATAGTTTCTCCTAGATCATCATTATAAAACAGAAGTGTTTGTTTTGGGGGTTCTTCAGTTATTGTATTCTTGATTTTAGATTTCAACAGGACATCCCGTGGGATATCAACCGATGGGTGGCCGTCCCAAGAGTTGGAAAAGGACCATTCTATCATTGTCCTAAGTTCCCAACTGGCACATTTTAGGAGCCTCTTATCTCAAGTGTCAGGATAGGATGAGACAGCAACACATCCCATTTCATAAAAAAATGGATTGTCTCGTTCCACGAGATTTAAAACCTTGGTTGTATTTTCCAAATAAAGGTTCTAGAGTGCTGGAGCTTCACCAAGCTAGGGGTTTTCATGTATTGAGAGCTTAGGTTTTCAGGAGTGGACCTCACACAGCAGCTTTCAATCCCTCTCTCGCTGCATTTCTGCACAAGGGGCCAGCCATGCCGCCATTTTATTTGCTGGACAAGCCTGGGAAACTACAGATCAGGTACTTTCCCTGGTTTTATGGAGAGTTCTTGAATCCTGGGACTAAATCTAGTTCTATCAACTTGTGTTTGTTCATTGTTAAAACTAGCCTGTTGTGTCCAGTTTGAGCGGTGTTATTTTCACTCAATACTATTGTGCTTTCTCTCTCTAGGTTCACATCATGACAAGATTCCAATTTCTGAAAAATTCATAACACTCAAAGTATAACTTTAGATAGAAAGCCTCACAACACCTATTCAGGTTCATCCATATTGATCCTACTTTACCAGTTGTTCATTAACCAAGGCTAGGCCTACTGAAATCTCAAGCATACTTGGACCATCATTCACTACTTCAATCCAACTGTTTTCTAGTCCTCCCCTTCTTTGACACTAAAGGATATATATGATAAGATCCTTCCATAGTTCATTTCTCAATCCTAGGTTTCCCCCTCTCTATAATCTATTGGTGGTACCCATAACCTTTCCATGCTGTATTCATTTCTAACTATACCCTTGTTTTATATGCATCCACCAGAAAATCACCACTCTTAACTACCACCATCTTATGACCATAGGCCCACATATTGCTTAATAATTTAATCCATAAATTAATGCTGCACTTATCGTTGTCTTGTATAGTTCTTTAACAATCAAGAAAGACAAAGCATGATAGAGAAGAGAACATGGCCGAACCAAATAACTTCAACATATAAGGTAAACACAAAGTGAAAAATGTGAATGCAAAAAAGAATTGTTGAGACTATGGTTTATAAGGTAAACACAAAGTGAAAAATGTGAATGCAAAAAAGAATTGTTGAGACTATGTTTTTTGTTTGAACTAACATTGGACAAAATGTACCAGTAGTGTATTGCTGCTAATATATCAACTTATAAACTTTAGAATTGCAGGTTTCAGTCAACAAATATCAGATCATGTCAAAAATCAAAAGCATCATGGGGAGTTTTCAGAGGATAACAGAGTACTATCCCATAGCTTTTATCAGCATATACCTTAGAAGACATCAGAGGAAAACACAATGTCTTGACAAAGGCAATTACCTAACATAAACATAATTAACTGACAACCATACCTGATCTTTTGAGGAGCTATCCAACCAAAACGTGTCTTCAGCATTTTTGTCTCCAAACAAATGACAGAAAACGTTTTGTGACCCTCCTACCTGACTTATTAAGCAATCAATCTTCTTCCATTCCAATCTTAAATATTTTGCAGCAATGTTCTTAAGTGCAAGAATAGGACTTTTGCACATATCTAAGTGGTGCATCATGGCTGCTTTGTTGTTTAACATCTTGTTCCTCGGAAGTTCTTTTGATGACCGACAAGCACGAGCCACCTGCATCATGTCAGTAATAAGAAAGAATCTAAAAATAAGTAAGCGTTAATGAATTAGAATAGATGTACATATAAGTAAACATAGTAACCTATGGTAGCGAAATAAAACAAGTTACGAGAGCCAGCCTGTCTGTTGCAGCACCCAGCACAGGGTTGGCACAGCATCCATTAAATTGTTTTTTAAATTTGTAGCTGAAAGGGACTATTATGTCCTTCCCTATTCTTTGTTTTTAACTGCATGTTTTAGCATGGCACATCCCACTGGATGGCACATCCCATGCTTGCTGCACTAAAAACTTGGCACATTAAGTATAATAACTGTAAAAGAATGAAAGTAAAATATAATAATGGCACGGCTTTACAATACTCTATATGAGACAAAAGAATTTCATACTAAAAACATTTGCTGTTTACCACTATTGTGAACCTTTCTTTCATGAAGTAGTGTGGTCCTCAAGCCATAGTCGACTGTCATCTTTTTAAAGTTCTTAAATATTTGCCTTCCATGAGAAGTAGCAATACTTTCAGGATGAAACTGAATGCCAAAACAACAATTAGATGAAGAATTTGAAATCAGATGTTAAACAGGAGGGCAAGTCAATGCAGCATACCTGCACACCATAATGAGGCCGGTTAGAGTGCATGACACCCATAAGTACTTTTGTGATCTCCAAGTTGTTGACGTTATCGTTAATAGTGGATAATCCTTCACCCTTTAAATTACCATCTAAACAACCTATTGGTCCAAGCTGGTTCGATTTATCCCCAAAAGCACTAGGAATAATATCAGATTGTTGGGTCCTCATAAAAGAAAGTGTATTCACAGAAGTTGCCCATGCTATGGGAATAAGTTCCTCGGGAAGTGTCTGCATCAATTACAAGCGAATGATACCTTACCACCTGCAGATCATAAACTCAGTTTAGATGCTGTGGAGTGTGATCCATGGCTGCAAGGTAATGAAATGACAGGAAAAAATAAATTACAGCTTCTACATTAGATAGACATGCAAATGTTATTGTGGTTGTCCAAAGGAAAATGTGGCAAAGCATGTGCAAATCATGCATTAGACTAAGAACATCATAACTCAGAAAGATGCATGAACTTGTAATAATAATACAGCAAAATAATTGATTGTAAAAATCATGAAGTATCTAGTGTCTGTAGGTTGTTGATATCTATGGAAATGGACTCACCCTGAAACCAGATTTTACTCCCGATGGAATTTCTTTGAAATATCACACCCTGTGTGTTCAATTTCACTGAAGAAACAAGAAACTGGTTACTAAGCACGACAATAAAACCAAAGTGCATGCTGGTTTTCTAGAATAACAATTAAGCTGATTTTTAGATTGTGGAAGCTAACCCCAAATATGTGGACCCATTATAACAAAATATAAAGATTTAGCTTACATTATAAAGATGCCCAACTACTCTAAAAGGCAAAAATATTTCTGCAAAATACAAATTAACATTAGAACATTGAAGACCTAACCTCAGACGTCCATGAATTGGTTCAGGGGCATGGACAATTTGAGCACCATGTACGAATCCGAGGGCCTGCAATAGTTGGAATTAATGACGAAAGAAGAAATAAAAATAAATACAGTAATCTAGTCAAGTAATAAATAAAAATATGCAACTCTACAAAGCTCGCCAGTATGTTATAGCAAAAACCTGGTGGCCAAGGCAAACACCCAATATTGGAATATCCTTGCATTCAGTAAGTATTTGAAGGCATATTCCTGTAAAGCCATAAAGTGCTTCAGTTACCAATAAAACAATTCTTATGTTGGCTCTTAATGGAACTTCAATAAGTACCAAGTAAAGAAGAAAACTGCATGAGGAAGAAATCATATGAATTTACCACTAACCTACATCTTTGGGACATATTGGTGATCCAGGTCCAGGGGATATGACAATATTATCAAAAGCCCTCTCAATATATAAGCAATGGTAGATATATTCCCATGTCCATTCATCATTATGAACCACCACAGGAGGCACTGAGCAGTAAAAGTAAACAATTATTAAATGGAAAGCAAAATATAAAGGAGAAGAATTGTGAAATGGGAATGGACATAAATGAAAATTTCAGATGACAAAAGCATTTTGTGCCTTAATACTTTTAGCCTTAATACACTAAATTAGACTTATCTAATGATAAAGATAACCCGCAAGCTTTATCCATTTATTTGATATTATATTTTTTGTTTATTTAATTGTTTCTGTGTAAGTGCATATCTTCAATCAACACCCATTTCTGAAGTCCCTGCAATAATCTCCATAAGCTCTCACCATGTCTTGCCTCATAACATTGCCACATGATTTCAAGCCCCAGAATATATCAGCATCTCTTTCATCATGCATCATCTACCATCTCAGTCTAGGATACCATGTTCATATCAGCACTTATTGAATTGCATCAAATACTTTTTTTTTCCCAAATATGCTATATTTTCCCAAAAAAGGAGGGTCCAGATACTCCATGAATGCGTCTAGATTGTTCCAACAAATCTCCAAGGATGAGGAGTGCTTCCTTTTCTTCTTTTCTTCCATTCATTTTAATAAATGATAGCATTTTCATGATAGAGAAGATGTATTGTTAAATTTAGATTTTGTGATGTGGACATATTCCATGCAATATGGATGGCACTCCACATGTATTAAAAATATATGCTTACGGTCACGTTTTGTCTATGTCACGTCCTTCGGAAGGTTTGTCATATCATTACACTTGTGTTGAGTCATACCCATATCTGTCGTATCATTATAATTTTGTTGTGACGTACTCATATCCTGTATTTGTGTTCAAGTGTCATGTATTATCAAAAGCTTTGCAGCAATTCATCCTTGATCACGCACTTATCTTAATTACTAGTTTCTGACTTTGTCCTCTTCTTTCTTAAATCTTAGGCAAACAAATTTTTTATTGCATATTCAATCTGCAGAGCTTTAGCATGATCATATAAACTTTTTGTGTTTATAATAAGTTAACAACATCACAATGCCAATGAAAGTTCTGTTACACTTACCATTCAGCTCTCAAACATTTTCTTTCAAATCCAAAAGAAGAAAGCAAAAGAATCAGGAGGACACCAATATTTTTCTTTTTCTTTTTCTTTTTTATTTTTCAGGAAAGGGGTGGATTGTAAACGAATGCAGGGCCTAAGTATTTTCCTTCGGTTAAATGTTAAATAATGCGTAAAATAGACCTGACATAGTGCTTGCAACCCCATATTGCACAAAACCAACCTCTTATTCCAACCTAAAACATGACCGCACTCCAAATCTGTCTTTTTACTACAACTCGAGCTAGCTCCAAAACAATCGAATGCTACTATATGTTAGCATACTCCATCTACTCTGAAACAGAATTCGCTTATAAAATCCAACAGCTATAGAATCATATAACTCAGAGCAAATCTTGATTAAAGAAATGCCACCAGAATCATGGAAATAAATCATTATCATCAAAAAGAAAAAACCAGGAAAAGAAAAGAGAGGATAGAAACAATGTAACCCCCGGTAATTTATTATGGGGAATGTAACTCCTAATATTTATTTTGGGGACACCTGGCATCTTGACTTCCTTCTGACGTTTAGGTTCCGATGCGACGTCTGGTTTCTCGGGTCTTCGCGTGTCGGATGGGTTCCCATTTTCATTGATCCAAGGCGTCGCGTGGGAGAATAAAAGAGTTGGAGGATGACTCCCTCCTTCACCCTGGCGCACACCTCCTCCAAGTAATCCCCTGCCCATCCTCTTAATGCCAAGAGAGAGAGAGAGTTAGGGAGGAATCGAACGAGAGAAGAGAGAAAGAGGGAGAGAGAGGGAAGGGGGAGTCCAAAGAAGGCGAGGGCCGAGAGAGAGTTGCGGCAGCGGCAAAAAGCTCGAGAGAGGGGTTCGGGTTCAAGAGGGGTCTAGAGTCCGGACGCTGCTCAAACTCCGATGCAGACTGCAAGAAGGCGATTGCTGCGGGCTCTCCTTCTCGCGCCCTCTCTTCCGCCCTCCTCTTCGTTAACGACTTTCACTCGTTGGTCTACGGAGCCTTTAAATTGTACACCTGATGGGTCCTTTCCCCGCGCCACCCTCGGCGCTCTGTGGGCGGCCATTCAAACCCGAGGCGCCAAAGTACTCGATTCAATGTGAGACTTGAAATGTAATACAAAGAAAAGGGCGTAATTATTAGGTGCTAAAAGCTCAACACACAGCAGGGAAGGGGAAGAGCCACCATACAGGTGGAACTTTGGGATGTTGATAGCGGTAACAAATCACTGAAAGATTTCGTACTGATGAGGCTATTGAGAGGGTTTTTGTTGAAGAGAAGTCATTCACATATTTGTACCAGGAAGGTGACTATGTAAGCTTAATGGAGCCAAGCACATTTGAACAACTGAAAGTGCCCAAGGAATTGTTTGGCATGGGTGCTAGTTATCTAAAAGTGGGGTACGGAGGCTCAACGTGTGGAATTCCTAGCTAAGATAAGATCATCAATGGCAAAGTATGAATATGACATGACAGTAACACTTCAATATTATAACGGTATGCCAATGTCTGCATCTGTTCCTCATCGTATATCATGTACTGTGGTTGAAGCACAGCCTAATGCCAAAGGGCTAACAACTACTCCTCAGTATAAGGGTTGTTCTTGATAATGGGTTCAATGTGCTTGTACCCAGATGTCTAAATAGCTGGTTTACAGTTTGGGATTTGCGTATTGAGGTAAGTAAGTCTATTTATAATTAATAATTTATAACTCATGTTTTATAGTTTGCAAGTATATTATGAGATAAGGAAAACGAAAGTTTATTTGGTTTGATTATTTTGAATAGTACCATAAATCTATATATGAGCATTTATTATGACTATAGTAGCTGATAATATTTTGAAATAAATAGTTTCTTGGTGTATGTGCAAAAATATAAATTCTTTGATTTACAAAATATGTTGGGATGACCATATGCATTTGCTAATAATGTACAAACCACTGTATATGTAATATGAGAAATTGATGCATGATGAGTGACATACAAGTATGATGATAACATTGTGATAGACTAGTATGTGTCGCCGCGATTCTCATTTGGCCTCACACATCTGTAGGGTATGTTCTGTTTGAGTATGTATGGCCTCACACATCTAGAGGATGTGTTCTGATTAATTTGTAGGGTCGTGGGACACATACAAAAACAATAATTACATAAACAGTGGGTTTGTTTACGTTACATAATCTGGTATTTATTGCATAATCTGGTAAGTAAGCCAAATATAATAATTTTATAAAATTGTTGTATTTATAGTTTTATACATACTTATGAAATTGAGTTTTATTGATTATTTTGAAAATTGGTAAACTGTACCAGGAGTATGTAATTGAATATTTGCTATAATAGCTGGTATTAATTTGCAAAGTAATGGTTTATTGTGTTTATGCCAAATATGATGTATATATTTATTTTTAACTTTGCAAAGTGAATTGGTTACATGCAATGATTAAGAATGTACAAACCACTGTTTATATAATATGAAAAGATTATGCTTATAATGATGCATGATGTGCATATATAATGATGACCTTGAATTATATTATATGTGTCGCCGCGGTTCTCCTATGATGTGGCATGTGGAGGCCACACATATCTAGAGGATGTGCTCTGATTGATGATGATATGGCATGTGGAGGCCACACATCTAGAGGATATGCTATGACTGATGATGATATGGCATATGGAGGCCACGCATCTAGAGGATATGCTCTGACTGATGATGATATGGCATGTGGAGGCCACACATCTAGAGGATGTGCTTGATGATGATATGGCATGTGGAGGCCATACATCTAGAGGATGTGCTATGATTGACGATGATATGGTATATAAAGGCCACACACATCTAGAGAATGTGCTCTGATTGAGGTGTTGCAGGATCGTGGGACATATAAAATATAATATAAAAATGATCATATAAACAGTGGATTGTTTACAATACATTTTTGGTATTTATTGTATAAGCTTCCAAATTAATTTGAGTGGTGATATGCTTGTTCTGATAGCATGATAAAGGCATTTGAAACTAGAAGTTTATGAAATTATGACTTGATAATATCTTGATAGGATATGATGATATGACTATTTTATATTATAGGCTTACTTATTGAATATGAGCTCATATAAATCTCACAATGTTTTTCAGAGCCTAAGGATTGAAGATGAATTTATGGGGTAGATGGAGCTTCTATATAAATCAGTTTCATGATATCATTGTGGCCCCAGTATTACTTGTGTATAGGGTTTATAGCTCAGAACTATATTGATTGTGTGTAGAGCATGTAGCCCAAACTTACATTTATGGTTTGTGCTAAGTTATGGATTTAGATTGCCTAAATATAATTATTACCTTATATTGATCGATGTGTAAATTTCAGGATGCCTTGCATGCACAGCATACGATGGATTGTCATCTTAGCTCAAAATTTTAGGTCTGGAGTGTAACAAATAATTTGCATGAGCTTTTCAGCCGATCCCGATTCAAGAAAGCGTGCAAGTAATCACAAATAAAAAAGAAAGCTATTGGGACCGAGGGATAGCTCATCTCACCGCCATTAACAACTGAGAGTTCTTGATATATGTTGTAGGTGTAGCTGTCGTAGTTGTCGATCAACAGCGTCCGCACGACCTCGTCCTTCAAGATCTCCTCCTCCTCCTCTTCTTTCCAGCGGTGCTCGGGCCCTCCGCCGTGGCCGCTCCGCCGGGCCATCACCAGTGGACGGAAGACTCGCGCGGCCGCCTCGGAATTCGGGGCGAGGGAGCGTCGGGCGGGCCTTGGGGACGGCGAAGGCCGCGGCAGGAGGCCCCGCGGGTGGGCTCCGGACCGCAGGCTCCACGAGGAGGAGGAGGGGGCGGTGACCGAATCCCGAGAATCGTTTCCATCCGTCGGATCGCTTCGCTTCGGGTTCTTGCTCTGTCTAGCGGTTTATTGCAGAGACGGAGAGAAACGAAGGGTCCGGGCGGGCGAGATGGTGGGCGCCAGGTGGCTCCTTTTAATATTCTATGAGCTGGGCAGTTCTGGTTTCGTTACGAACTTTGTTGTTATCGTGGGGCGAAGATAGGAACAGGAGTGGGTATTGCCAAGGGCGGCTCTTGCTTCTAGAGCAAGCGTCAGCCGGCGGCGATGCAAATGGGCATAAAAAAACGGGTAGGATCGTCGGAAAGGAAAAGTCTTTTGCATTGCCTCCGATGCACATAGACATTTCCACAGAAAAATAGACCAGACGGCGAACCCATCGCCCCCCTGACCTCCGCTGCCACCAGCCTCTGCTTTCGGGTGGGTCCAGTTTCGGTAGGAAGATATCCTTGGCTTTAATAGATTTTGTCGATGGGAATATGCGAATGAATGTTGGGAGCTGTGCTCTGGATCTGTGAATCGATTGCTTTCAATCTTCCTACATGATATCGTGGCTTCGTGGAATCAAGGAGTCACAGCATTCATGAAAAAAAGGATTCGGCTGCTGTAATACGTTCCAATTTCATCGGTTTAAGGCTAAGTTTAATCTCATTTATGCTTTATCTAAAAGGTTATATGTAAGTCCTTGACCTTTTAAAAATTACGGTACTAAAGTAGTGTAGCAAACAACATAAAGTTTATCATAGCCCGTATGAATTATGGCATGTTTTTCCAAGGAAAGACTGAGAGTCAAACCTGACTTATTAATCGGTAGGTCAGATGTGTTAATCAGCATACTATTACGTTTGACTTTCATTGATTAATCTGAATCATTTGATTGATTAATTAAGTAAACCATATCGCCATATTTTTTGGCATCTTAATGAAAGCTTGCAGGCATCATTTCACAATACCATGTTCGATTTTAGCCTAGGTTAGTGTTGATGCTGAATCACCAGAAAAGATCGAAAAAGTTTTCTTTGTTGCAGGATCTCCTACTGAAGGAAGAGCAAGCCCCCTTTCCTCCTGAGTCTCCTTCCCCTTATATCCTTCGAGCTTCCAAAGGATATTCCTTTCTTGTTTTTGTCATCATGTCGTCAGCATCGAGTCATTTTTCTTTCTTTTTTTTGGATAAAAAATCAATGTGTAAGATAAAGATTAGCTTCAGGCGAGAGCATGCCACGTGGTCATTTATCAATAATTAATAGCAGAGGTATTAAGGAACTTGCTCCGGAAACTAAGAATCTTCATGATGGATTTTGGTTTTCCCAAGGGAATGTCAGGGTTAGTGGGAATGTCAGAGTCAGAGAAGAGTTATCTGGCCCTAAAATAGGTGCTTAGTATCTCCTTTATTTGAGCTTTTCGATGGATGGTGACGCTCCAGCGTTTGTCTTATTCGAGTCATTTAAAGCGTCATGATGCCTAATGATTCTCGATTTTTGTTCCAGACACGATAGCTCATCGCGTTTAGTGCTTTTGATATGAGAATGATTCTAAGACTAGGAGGCCGCCCAAAACCCGAGGGGCCACCTAGGACTGAGAGGCCGCCCAGCATCCAGGGGCCGTCTAGGACTAGGAGGCCGCCCAGGACCTAGGGGTCGCCTAGGACCAGGAGGTTGCCCAGAACTTGGGGGCCGCTTAGGACTAGAGGCCGCCCAGGACCTGGGGGCCGCCTAGGACTAGAGGCCGCCCAGAACCCTAGGGGCCACCTAGGACTAGGAGGCCGCCCGGGGCTTAGGGGCCGCCTAGGACTGGAGGCCATCCAGGACCTGGGGGCCGCCTAGGGCCAGGAGGTCGCCCAGACCCTGAGGGTCATCTCGAACTCGGAGGCTGCCCAGAACTAGAGGGCCGCCTAGGACCAGGAGGCCGCCCAGAACCTAGGGGCCGCCTAGGACTGGAGGCCGCCCAGAACCTGGGAGCCGCCTAGGACGAGGGGTCGCCTAGGACCTGGGGGCCGCCTAGGGCCAGGAGACCGTCCAGAGCCTGGGGGCCGCCTAGGACTAAGAGGCCGCCCAGAACCTGGGAGCCGCCTAGGACTGGAGGCCACCCAGAACCTGGGGGCCACCTAGGACTGGAGGTCACCCAGAACCTGGGGGCCGCCTAGGACTAGGGGTCGCCCAGGACCTGGGGACTGCCTAGGGCCAGGAGGCCACCCAGAGCCTGGGGGCCGCCTAGGACTAGGAGGCCGCCCAGCACCCGGAGGCCGTCTAGGACTAGGAGGCCGCCCAGGACCTGGGGGCCGCCTAGGACCAGAAGGCCGCCCAGACCCTGAGGGCCGTCCAGAACCTGGAGGCCGCCCAGAACTTGGGGGCTACCTAGGACTAGAGGCCGCCTAGGACCTGGGGGCCACCTAGGACTAGAGGCCACCCAGAACCCGGGGGCCGCCTAGGACTAAGAGGCCACCCAGCACCGGGGGCCGTCTAGGACTAGGAGGCCGCCCAGGGCATGGGGGCCGCCTAGGACTGGAGGCCGCCCAGGACCTGGGAGCCGCCTAGGGCCAGGAGGCCGCCCAGAACCTGGGGGCTGCCTAGGACTAGGGGTCGCCCAGGGCCAGGAGGCCGCCCAGAGCCTAGGGGCCGCCTAGGACTAGGAGGCCGCCCGGGGCTTGGGGGCCGCCTAGGACTAGGAGGTCGCTCAGAACCTGAGGGCCGCCTAGGACTAGGGGCCGCCCAGGACCTAGGGGCCGCCTAGGCCAGGAGGCTGCCCAGAGCCTGGGGGCCGCCTAGGACTAGGAGGCTGCCCAGGGCTTGGGGGCCGCCTAGGACTGGAGGCCGCCCAGAACCTGGGGGCCGTCTAGGACTCCGATCTTACTTCCGGTTTACCAACCATATCATATGCCCCCTCACCCATGTCCCATGTACTCAGGCGCGTCGCACCTGCGCAAGGGGGAGGGGCGGAAAAGTTTGAATTTTAAATTTCCGTATCCGATAAGTGTCGTTTCAAGAAAAGGGAGGACGCATATCTCTAGGAGGATAGTATCTTTTCACCTGCCCGGTCCCACTCAGGGATCGCCGTGTGGCTTTGCGGCGCTCGAGGCATCGTATTCAAAATATAAAAAAGGGTCCATCCCCTCTATCCCTTGTCTTTTATTTTGTAGCTTCTTCTGCGGCCTTACTTCTCCAAGTCCAGGTTAGTTGACTCCTTCCTCTCCTTTTTCTTTTTTCATGGATCCCTCCCGAGATAGGAAAGGTAAAAGCCCGATGATCGAGCCCTCTCGTAAAGAGATCATTCAGGCACGTCGCCAGGCTCTCGGAGGGTGATCATCTGCGGGGATCAACCAGCTGCACGGCCTGTGTCTAGGCCGTTACCCCAATCCCCTAGGGCTTCTTCTTCATCTACTAGCCATGAGGTAGGACTTCCGGTAGTCACTTCTAAATCAGCCGGCTTGGCGGAGATCGCCTCAATTACGACCTCTCAAGACCTTAGGAACCTTAGGGCTCAGTTTGGGATTCCCAATAATATTCGGCTTTCCGCTCCTCTCCCCGAAGATAGGGTTACCTCAACGCAACCAGGGAAGGTTGCATTGTATGAAGAATTTTTAAGGGCGGTCTACGACTGCCTTTGCATCCTTTCTTCACAAATTTGTTGAATAGGTACCACCTCATTCCCACACAACTCACCCCCAATTCCATTCGCATCGTCTTTTCATTTCTGGTGCTTTGTTATTTCCACAGAGCTTCCACCCGACTCTCCTTATTTAGGGCGTTGTATAGGATCCGAAACCCTGTAAGGGATGGGTGGTGGAGCTTTGCGTCTAGGCCTAAGAGAGTCCTTAAGCTTAACCTCCCTTCCAAAATCAAAGGGTGGAAGTCGCGGTTCTTTTATGCACATTTGGAGGGGGTGGGCGTAGACTGGGGCGTTCCTGATACTAGCTCCAATCAGAACTCAAATGTTGATGAGAAAGACCGTGAACTATTCGACACTTTGGTTTCCATCATTGTGCCTCCAGTAGGGAAATGCTATCGGAGGACAATCTTTGGGAGATCGCATTCATGCCGGTGTCGCTGGCTGCAACGCCCGGTGAGCCTCGAAGAGTTTTATTATTATTATCATAATTTTCTCGCTTGTTTGGACATCTGGTATTTGAATAGGTGCCCCTTAGTGTACATATTGTTCTTGCAGTTGACATATTTTGTGCCCTCTTTTTAGCTAACCTCGTGCTCTCCGTATCGCAGTAATGAGGTTTTCTCAAGATTCACTAATATCGGGTCTTCGGAAGAGAGGAGGAAGTGACCGCGATGCGACAGGAACTGAGCCTAAGAGGCCCTGTCAGCGGGAGCCGGGTTGCCCAACTCAGCCTCTAACGGCCCTCCCCGAAGCAATACTAATAGAGGAGGGCGAGGGGGAGGAAAATCCTCCCGATGGGATACCGATCGGGGGCCCTGCCGAGGGAAGCCTACCGGCGGCCGCCTCATCTCTGCCAGGGATACCGGGGGGTTGTTCGGGAGTACAGAGGTCGTTGAGACCAACCCGTCTGGCCCGCCATCGCCAAAAGAGGCAGGCGCTTCTGCTCCCCCGGACACCTTAAGGAGTCCGCCTCAACCTTCCCGAATGCCTAGCCAGAGCGCCCATATAAAAGTTGTCTATCAGAAACAGTTCTCAAACTTTCGATCTTGCCCGGATTCCAGGCCAAAATGAGGAGTCTATCATTGGAGGAGTCCTTCGATACCATGTTCACGGCCGCGCTCTAGGTAGGGTCATGATCTTTTTCCTTTTCCCCCTTTTGTAATTATGAAGTTCTTGTATTTATTGATTGTATACTACAGATGTCTAACGGCCTTTTCGTGCTTCGTGAGGACCTGACCAATGCCAAGTCTCATAGCAAGAGCTTGGGTAAAGAATTGTCGGAAGCAAAGGCCCGGGAATCGAAGGCATTACATGACCTTCGGATTGTCCAGGAAGATTATCGAGCGTGGCGGGAGAGGGCTGAGAAGGAGCTGCGGACCCTGGACGCCAAACTGTCCGAAGTCGGGCAAAGCTGTTGCCAACGGAAGAAAAGTTAAAGGGGACGGTTCTCAGGCTAGAACATAGAACCAGCCGACAACGCAGAGGTCGTGGCTCACGACGCTGCGGAGAAATTGGCCTTGGCCGAGAGGGACACGAAGGAGGCTCTGGACAAGATGGTAGCAATGGAGACGGAGGTCCAGGAGAGGGTGGCTGCGACCGAGGCTAGGGCTCAGGAAAGGGTGGCTACGGCCGAAGCTGGGGTTCGGGAGGCCATCAAAGAATATAAGGGTTCTCCGGATTTTGCGTCGGAACTCCATGAAGCCGCTATGGATGCCTTCGTTTAGGGTTTTGAGAGGTGCAAACGGAGACTATCCCGGCACTTCAAATTAGAAAGCCTTGAACGTTTCCAACCTGAGGATGATGAAGAAACTTCTGATGCTGAGGTTGAAAATGCGGCGGGTAGAGCGGTGGCAGTCAAAGACCCCGTCACAGAAGCGTCTACAACTGAGGAGCCGACCTCCGGGCCGACTACCGAGAGTGGGCATCCCGAGGACTAATAGGAAGGCGCCTAGGCTTGCCTCGATTTTGACTTTTTGTTCTTGATTTTGTCTTTAGCGGACCCCTTTTTGTAAATCAGTTGATGTCGGCCCGCGGGCAATACTTTATAAAATTTTATAGCGATCTGACTTCTAAACGAGTGAATGCTACTTTTTACTTACTCGATGCTTCAATTATTCAACTCCTGATTTTTACCCATTACATAGGGGGAATAGGGGATCCACCCATAAGTCAGCCTAAATTCGAATTCCAGGGTCGTTCTCCAGGCATATTATCTCAGGACGCAAGCCCTGAAACTCTGATAGGGTGGGCAGTTTAGGGATCCCCGCAAAGGAGTTTGACCTGAGCCTGCTTAGGTCTAGGATTTAGCTGTCGCAAGGGTAAAGGTGTCGTTCTGGGGATGTTCCCAAAATCGTAAGGCCGCCGAGACCAACCCGGGGGTGTCCTTAGGACTGTGGGGCCGCCGAGCTCCTTTGAAGAATTGCCTCGGGGGTAGTCGGATATCAACCCAAAGGTTTGACTCGGGGCCGCCTAAGTCATGGACTTGAACCTCCTCAGGGGTAAGTGATACCAACCCGGAGGTGTCCTTAGGACTGTGGGGCCGCCGAGCTCCTTTGAAGAACTGTCTCGGGGTAGTCGGATACCAGCCCAAGGGTTCGACTCGGGGCCGCCTAAGTCATGGACTTGAACCTCCTCAGGGGTAAGTGATACTAGTCCGGGGTATCCTTAGGACTGTGGGCCATCGAGCTCCTTTGAAGAACTGTCTCGGGGGTAGTCGGATACCAGCCCAAGGGTTCGACTCGGAGCCGTCTAAGTCATGGACTTGAACCTCCTCAGGGGTAAGTGATACCAGCCCAGGGGTGTCCTTAGGACTGTGGGGCCGCCGAGCTCCTTTGAAAACTGTCTCGGGGGTAGTCGGATACCAGCCCAAGGGTTCAACTTGGGCCGCCTAAGTCATGGACTTGAATCTCCTCAGGGGTAAGTGATACCAGCCCGGGGGTATCCTTAGGACTGTGGGGCCGCCGAGCTCCTTTGAAGAACTATCTCGGGGGTAGTCGGATACCAGCCCAAGGGTTCGACTCGGGGCCGCCTAAGTCATGGACTTGAACCTCCTCAGGGGTAAGTGATACCAGCCCGGGGGTGTCCTTAGGACTGTGGGGCCGCCGAGCTCCTTTGAAGAATGTCTCGGGGGTAGTCGGATACCAACCCAAGGGTTCGACTCGGGGCCGCCTAAGTCATGGACTTGAACCTCCTTAGGGGTAAGTGATACCAGCCCGGGGGTGTCCTTAGGACTGTGGGGCCACCGAGCTCCTTTAAAGAATGTCTCGGGGTAGTCGGATACCAGCCCAAGGGTTCGACTCGGGGCCGCCTAAGTCATGGACTTGAACCTCCTCAGGGGTAAGTGATACCAACCCGGGGGTGTCCTTAGGACTGTGGGGCCGCCGAGCTCCTTTGAAGAACTGCCTCGGGGGTAGTCGGATACCAGCCCAAGGGTTCGACTCGGGCCGCCTAAGTCATGGACTTGAACCTCCTCAGGGGTAAGTGATACCAGCCCGGGGGTATCCTTAGGACTGTGGGGCCGCCGAGCTCCTTTGAAGAACTGTCTACAGGAAATCTCCAAAAATGTACATCTATTGATTTTTGGATAAATACATTCATTACATTACTGATGGTATTGTCGGAGATTATCTGTGTTCCACGTTCGGGGGATTGGCCGTCCATTCAGATCTTCAAGTCGGTACGCTCCACGGTGAAGGACTTTTGCTACCCGGTAGGGCCCCTCCCAGTTCGGAGACAATTTGCCCCCTTCTGTTGGTTGGACACCGAGGCCTTTCTCAGAACCAAATCTCCTGACGGAAGCTTTTCGAGCGGACGCGAGTATTATAATATCTCGCTACCCGCTGCTGGTAGGCCGCCATTTTAACTTGAGCTCGATCTCTCGCTTCATCAATGAGGTCGAGACTGGCTCTTAAATTAGGGAGGTTGTCAGCTTCATCATATGATTCCACTCGGTACTTGGCAGGCCAATCTCGACTGGGATAACAGCCTCGAACTAAAAACCAGATTAAACGGCGTCTCTCCTGTCGGTCCTAGGAGTTGTGTGGTATGCCCAGAGCACACTCAGGAGTTCTTCCACCCATTTCCCTTTAGACGCATCCAGCCTGGTCCTCAGTCCCCGCAATATCATACGATTCGTAACCTCGGCCTCTCCATTAGATTGTAGATGGCCGACGGAGGCGAATCGATGTGTGATGCCGAGATCGGCGCAAAAAGTCTTGAAGGCAACGTTGTCGAATTGTCGGCCGTTGTCAGTGACAAGAGTATGGGGTATGCCAATCGATAAATAATGGATTTCCAGAAAAAGGCCTTGACCTTGGCTTCAGTGATCTTAGCGAGTGCTTCGACTTCGACTCACTTAGTAAAATAATCAATGGCGACAAGCAAGAATTTTTGCTGTCCCGATGCCGAGGGAAAGGGCCGAGAATGTCCATGCCCCACTGAGCGAAGGGCCAGGGAGCAAAAAGAGGATTCAACTGAGAAGTCGGTTGTCGCTAAATACAGGCGTACCGTTGACATTGGCCACATCTTTTCACTAGTTCAGTTGCATCTTCTTGCATAGTTAGCCAATAATATCCTTGTCGGAGGGCTTTACGTGCCAGAGATCGGCCTCCTGAATGATTCCCACAGATGCCTTCATGAATTTCCCTAAGAACATAATCCGCGTCTGCCGGGCTGACGCACTTGAGAAGAGGCTGGGAAAAGGATCTCTTGTAGAGTCGGCCATCCAGCAGTACAAACTTAGAAGCCCTCCGCTTAAGCAGCTTGGCTTCTTCATGGTCAACTGGGAGGATGGTCCTTCAAGTATCGGATATAGGCGTCCATCCAAGTTTCCTCCTGGGTAACTGGCAAAGTTTCCTACGGCCTCGATGCTAGGTGTCTCCAGATACTCAATGTAGGTTTTGCCCATGGCGCTGTCCGCGGACGTAGCAAGCCGGGCCAACATATCAGCTCTAGCATTCTCTCCTCTAGGGATGTAACTGATGGTGAAGTGGTCTAACAAGGGAATTAATAGTTTAACCTTGCTTAGATACCGGGACATGATAGGGTCTCGAGCCTCATACTCCCCAGACACCTGGGCAGAAATAAGCTGCGAGTCAGTAAAAGCTCGAGATGCTTGATTCCCATCCCATGTGCTAGTTTAATTCCGGCTAACAAGGCTTCATATTCGGCTTGATTGTTAGTAGCTTTAAGAGGAAACAGAGAGCATACTCCAGCACCACACCCTCTGGACTGGTGAGAATAAGACCAGCCCCACTCCCCTGGGAGTTGGAGGCTCCATCGACGTGGAGGACCCATGCCTTATCATTCTCCTCGTCGACATCTAAAAGAATCCAGGGGGAATCCTCTTGATGCTCTTCAGACCAAGTGCATTCTACCAGGAAGTCGGCTAAGACCTGGGATTTCAAAGCTGCTCTAGGCTGAAATGACAAGTCGAACTCCCCTAGTTTGATGGCCCACTTAGCCAACCGGCCAGAAGTATCAGGGCGAGACAAAATGGCTCTGAGAGGCTGGTCAGTAACCACGACTATAGGATGAGCCTGAAAATAGGTCTGAGTCGTCGGGCGGAGATGACCAAAGCAAAAATGACCTTCTCTGTCCTGAATACCTCTCTTCTGCACCATGAAGTACCTTACTAGTATAATATACAGGTCTCTGAGTAGCGTGGTCGTGACACGCACCAAACGGAACTGACGGCTTCCGGGGAAGCCGCAAGATAAAGGAAGAGCTTTTCTCCCTCCTCCGGTTTAGACAGCAGGGGCGTTGTGGACAAGAACTCCTTAAGTTCTTCAAAAGCCCGTTGACAGTCTTCCGTCCACTCAAAACCATCCGCTTTACGTAGGACCTTGAAGAAGGGTAAACACCTCTCTGCCGATCTTGACAAAAATCGGCTTAATGCTGCTATCCTCCCGGTGAGTTGTTGTACCTCTTTCTTACATGCTGGCCGCCTCATATCAAGGATGGCCTGAATCTTCTCTGGGTTTGCTTCAATTCCCCGCCGGGTCACCAGAAAACCCAAGAATTTCCCTGCAGTAACTCCAAACGCACATTTGCGTGGGTTAAGCTTTATTCTATGGAGCCGGAGGTTGCGGAAGGTCTCCTGCAGGTCGGCGACATGGCCAGCAGCACAGGTGCTCTTTGTCAACATATCATCTACATATACTTCCATGTTGCGGCCAAGCTGGTCTTTAAAAACTTTGTTCATCAGCCTCTGATAGGTAGCTCCTGCATTCTTCAATCCGAAGGGCATTACTTTATAACAATAGATGCCCTTCTCAGTGATAAAAGAAGTATGCTCTTCATCCAAGGGGTTCATTTTTATTTGGTTGTACCCCGAGAAAGCATCCATGAAGCTAAGAAGTTCATAGCCGGAGGTAGAATCTACTAACTGGTCGATCCGTGGCAACGGAAAGCTGTCCTTAGGACAGGCTTTGTTAAGATCGGTGTAGTCGATGCAGATCCTCCACCCTCCGTTGGCCTTTCGGACCATGACCACATTGGCTAGCCAGTTAGGATATTGTGCCTCTCGAA
Source organism: Calamus simplicifolius (assembly GCA_900491605.1). Classification (NCBI taxonomy): domain Eukaryota; kingdom Viridiplantae; phylum Streptophyta; class Magnoliopsida; order Arecales; family Arecaceae; genus Calamus; species Calamus simplicifolius. Next base: position 303,497 of record UESW01001625.1, read on the forward strand.
TATGACCGGCCATAAGCAATTTATCCACCTCTTCGTCAATGATCCTCTGCCGCTCGGGAGCGAAACTCCTTTTTTTCTGGCGGACAGGGCGGCAGCTTGGGTTGATATTAAGCTGGTGAGTGATCACCTCTGGGGAATCCCAACCATATCCGTCATTTTCCAGGCGAAGACATCCGCATTCGCCGATAAGAAGGCTAGGAGCTGATCCCGGGCTTCAGGGGGGAGGAACTCACCAATCTACATGGTCTTGGTGAATCGCCTCCCAGGGGGCAAGATATCAAACGCTCCGCCGGCTCTCCCCTCTGCTCGACTTCTCTGGGATCAAACGACTCGGCGACCCGGGGAATCCCAACCGCCTGGGACTGGGAGCTAGATGATAACAGGGTCTGACCGAGTTCACCTCCCCACGCATCTCGATAACTCCTTGGTTAGTAGGGAATTGCCCAATAGGCGCTTGGTAGATATAACTGCATCTAACATATTCAACCCGGGGCGCCAAGAATGGCATTGTAGGCCAGGGGGACCCGAACCACCAGAAAGTCCAGCATTACCGTGCTCTGACATGGCGGCGATCCTGCCATCGCCGGTAGGGTAATCTCGCCCTCCACTCGTATAGAATCTCCCGTGAAACCGACTAGAGGGACGGCTACAGGTCGAAGAGAGTCAGAGATAAATTCATTCGAAGAAATGCATCATAAGTAAGCACATTGGCGGAGCTTCCACTGTCGATTAAGATCCTCTTTACAGGGTGTTTAGCGACCGTCATTGAAACGACGACGCTATCATCTTTTACAACACTACCCCCCGCTATGTCTCCCTTAAAAGGGATTACATCATCTAGTTCTCCCCCTCCCCTTGGCCTCTTAGAAGATGATGCTCCTCCACGAGAAATCATGCCCACCATCCGCTCTGTCGGGGTGTTATCAATGTTGGCTTGAGCTGGAGGAGGTCCCATCAAAGCTGGTACAGGCGGAGCCTCTTTCTTCTGGATGTACTGCCCAAGATATCCCCTCTGGATGAGCTCTTTGATGGCTTGCTTCAGATTCCGACATTCTTCGGTGTCATGGCCATAATCTCTGTGGAAACGGCAATAACGGCTCCTGTCGCGCGCAGCGCCCTTCTTCAACGGAGGTGGACGCCGCAAATAAGGCTCGTTTTCAATTTCCATAAGGATATGAGCCCGGGGCGCAAGGAGGGGTGTAAGATGGTCTTCTCTGGGGGCCAGGCTCTTGCGGCGGTCAGTCGGTCGGCGTGAAGGTTCAGACTTCTTAGGAGGGGGCCCGCTCGAGCGAGCGGATCTCTTACCAGTCCTCTCCTCTGCACCTCTCCTTGATGAATCAGCCTCGTCGGCGCGGATGTACTTCTGCGCACGACTCAAAGATCAGCATAAGAGCAAGGAGGTCTCTTGTCCAGAGAATAAGTAAAACGGGAGGGACGGAGCCCCCGCTTCAAAGCCAGCGTAGCCACAGCATCATCAAGATGATAAACTTCCAGGGCCGCCACCTTGAATCGGTTATAAAGTCTTTTAGGGGTTCTCCTTCCTGCTGCTGCACGGAGAACAAACTGTCCGCCACTCGAGGAATCTTCCTACAAGTCGAAATGAGCCAAGAAAGACCTTTCCAGTTGTCGAAAAGAATCAATACTATGTGAAGCAGACGGGAGTACCAAACACGGGCCGCCTTACGGAGAGTGGCCGGGAAGGCAATGCACAGGAGAGCATCAGTCGCTCCTTGGACTTGCATAATGGCTTTGTAGCTCTCCAGATGATCCAGGGGATCAGTGGTGCCATCATAGGGGTCCAGCTGGGGGAACCGGAATCTCCTTGGAATGGGTTCCTCCATAACTCGAGTAAGAGGAGGGCGGGTGTCGTAGTCCGACCCCGGCTGATTGTTGATTCTCTGACTAAGCTCTTCCAGCCTCCGATCTTGCTCATCAAGGCACCTCTCCATCTGATCAGCCATATGTCCCCCGGCTGGCTCAGGGGAATAGGATACGGACCGACGACGCCACCGGCGGTGCTCTGCATGGGGCTCCTTCCCCCGCCGCCGCCTAGCGGGTGGGCTGCCCAGGAACGGGTGAGAGAGCGCGAGCCACCCCGGGAACTTTGAGAATGAAGCCCACCTAAGGAATAGGGTGGAGAGGCTTTGTTGGAGGGGATCTCCCTCGAGTGACTGTCGGCTGACGGGAGTAGCCGATCTGGACAGCAGAGGTGGCTCGAGCTATTGCCGGGCTCCTCTAGAATGTGTTCCTGCATCTGCTGAACCATCCCAACAAGGGTTTGAACTTGCTGGGTAAGGGCCGCCAATGGGTCCTGGGGAATAGCTGGAGCCGGCAGGCGAGGAAGAAACCAGGGCTTGACTTTGCTGGCTCAGAAGAGCAAAGAGTCTTGCAACCATGATCGGGAGGTAAGAGATGCCCCCTAGACCAATTAGAGGGATCCTCTTCCGGAGATCTAGTGCCCATGTTAGAAGAACAGGAGTTGCTCGTCGCAGCCCCTTCCTGGCGTGCCAATCTGTTGATGCTGAATCACCAGAAAAGATCGAAAAGTTTTTTTGTTGCAGGATCTCCTACTGAAGGAAAGCAAGCCCCCTTCCTCCTGGGTCTCCTTCCCCTTATATCCTTTGATCTTCCAAAGGATATTCCTTTCTTGCTTTCGTCATCATGTCGTCAGCATCGAGTCATTTTTCTTTCTTTTTTTTTGGATAAAAAATCAATGTGTAAGATAAATTAGCTTCAGCGAGAGCGTGCCACGTGGTCATTTATCGATAATTAATAGCAGAGGTATTAAGGAACTTGCTCCGGAAGCTAAGAATCTTCATGATGGATTTTGGTTTTCCCAAGGGAATGTCAGGGTTAGTGGGAATGTCAGAGTCAGAGAAGAGTTATCTGGCCCTAAAATAGGTACTCAGTATCTCCTTTATTTGAGCTTTTCATGGATGGTGACGCTCCAGCATTTGTCTTATTGAGTCATTTAAAGCGTCATGATGCCTAATGATTCTCGATTTCTGTTCTGGGCATGACAGCTCATTGCGTTTAGTGCTTCTGATATGAGAATGATTCTAAGACTAGGAGGCCACCCAGAACCCGGGGGCCGCCTAGGACTGAGAGGCCGCCCAGACCCGGGGGCCGTCTAGGACTAGGAGGCCGCCCAGGACCTGGGGGCCGCCTAGGACCAGGAGGCCGCCCAGGACCTGGGGGCCGCCTAGACTAGAGGCCGCCCAAGACCTGGGGGCCGCCTAGGACTAGAGGCCGCCCAGAACCTGGGGGCCGCCTAGGACTAGGAGGCCGCCCGGGGCTTGGGGGCCGCCTAGGACTAGAGGCCGCCTAGGACTTGGGGCCGCCTAGGGCCAGGAGGCCGCCCAGACCCTAAGGGCCGTCTCGAACTCGGAGGCCGCCCAGAACCAGGGGGCCGCCTAGGACCAGGAGGCCGCCCAGAACCTAGGGGCCGCCTAGGACTGGAGGCCACCCAAAACCTGGGGGTCGCCTAGGACGAGGGGCCGCCCAGGACCTGGGGGCCGCTTAGGGCCAGGAGACCGCCCAGAGCCTGGGGACGCCTAGGACTGAGAGGCCGTCCAGGACCTGGGGGCCGCTAGGACTAGAGGCCGCCCAGAACCTGGGGGCCGCCTAGGACTGGAGGCCGCCCAGAACCTGAGGGCCGCCTAGGACTAGGGGTCGCCCAGGACCTGGGACTGCCTAGGGCTAGGAGGCCGCCCAAAGCCTGGGGGCCGCCTAGGACTAGGAGGCCGCCCAGCACCCAGGGGCCGTCTAGGACTAGGAGGCTGCCCAGGACCTGGGGGCCGCCTAGGACCAGGAGGCCGCCCAGACCCTGAGGGCCGTCCAGAACCTGGAGGCCGCCCAGAACATGGGGGCCGCCTAGGACTAGAGGCCGCCCAGAACCCGGGGGGCCGCCTAGGACTGGGAGGCCGCCCAGCACCCGGGGGCCGTCTAGGACTAGGAGGCCGCCCAGGGCTTGGGGGCCGCCTAGGACTGGAGGCTGCCCAGGACCTGGGGGCCACCTAGGGCCAGGAGGCCGCCCAGAACCTGGGGCCGCCTAGGACTAGGGTCGCCCAGGACCTGGGGGCCCCCTAGGGCCAGGATGCCACCCAGAGCATGGGGCCGCCTAGGACTAGGAGGCCACCCGGGGCTTGGGGGCCGCCTAGGACCAGGAGGCCGTCCAGAACCTGGGGGCCGCCTAGGACTAGGGGCCGCCCAGGACCTGGGGGCCGCCTAGGGCCAGGAGGCCGCCCAGAGCCTGGGGCCTCCTAGGACTAGGAGGCCGCCCAGGGCTTGGGGGCCGCCTAGGATTGGAGGCCACCCAGAACCTGGAGGCCGCCTAGGACTCCAATCTTACTTCCGGTTTACCAACCATATCAGTTAGAGATATAATTTTTCATTTAGCTTAATGGATAAACATATAAATGCTTGTAATGGCTAAACGGGTAAACGGTCCGAAATGATATCCTTCGCCCTCTTAGCTTTAATATAATATATTTAAATTATATATATATATTAAAAATTTAAAATTTAAAATAAATAAAATATATATACTAAAAAATCTAGTAAAACACATTTGAATCTTCTGTCTGTTCTCTTCTTTATGCAACCGCACTGAATATTAAAGACTAGAGCTTTTTATTAAATTTTTTAAGCTTTTAATAAATTATAAATTTAATGAAGTAATTTTATTTTCTTATGTAAACGATATTTTGTTTGCTCGATTGGGTATCCTCATTCTTGTCCCGTTAACTATAACGGCTTAATGGGGCAAGGAACGAAAAGATTTTTCCTAATAAAGACGAGACCAATAGAGGATGTCCCAAGCCGTTCTCAGACCATTGCCATCCCTAGCCTGGGTTAATTTAGGTTGCTGATAGTGTTAAGCGATAGACTTGGTCTACAAGGAAATCTAGATTTCAGCTTTCGAACGATAAAATTGCAGCATTTCTGCTTTCCAAGTTGGAAGGAAACATGTAAGGAGGTCCAACCAACGTTTTGAAAATCAGATCGGGCAACAAATCGGCTTAATATTTGGGTCGTGGGTCAATTAGTTTGGTCAAATAAATCAATTGGTCGAACCAAATAATATCTAATTAATTTTTAATTTAATAATATAAAAATATAAAATATAAATATCAATCCAAGTGAAAAATTAAAAAATTTAAAAAAAATTAATCTTAATTTGTTTTATCAAAACTAAAAGTCTAAAAATCAAAGTTGAATCGATTCTTCGAAATCTTGCCGATTCAATGGGCTTTTTCGGTTTTCATCGAATCATATAAAATTTAACTTTAATAAATCAGATCAGACTGATGACTGATACCATTTAAACCGGTTCGATCGACCGATTGATTTTTAAAACCATGGGTCCAACCCACTTTGCTTTAGCCGCACATGCTATGGTGAACTACGGCTTTACTTTAAAATAAATAAATAAAATGCTTTCATTGCGTCATTGACTTGGGCATGGTTTCGAAAATCAGATCAAGTTGACTGATTAAACTAATCCAACCGAAAATTGATTATTAGTTTGATCCAAAATATTATTAAAATTAACTTTATATGATTCAATAAAAATTAAAAAATTTATTAAATTGATCAAAAATCAATCCAATCTTAATTTTTAGACTTTTAGTTTTGATAAATAAAATTAAAATTAATTTTTAAAATTTTAAATTTTATTTAAATTAATATTTATATTTTATTATTTTTATATTATTAAATTAAAAATTAATTATAGTATCATTCGATCGTATCAAACTAGTTATCCAGCCGAATTGGTTGATCCATAATTCAAATATCAAATTGGTTCATTGTTCGATTCGATTTTTTTTTTGGTATTGGCGGGCGGTCACACTAGTCTAGTACAAGTCAGCCCAGATCATCCGAATACAAAATTTGCAATAAAATAGAAGGGCATGGGTCACCCATCCTCCATATCCTATAACCTACGTGCTGAGCCACAGCAGCCGCCGCCCAGTCAACCGCCATATTAGTTTCACAAAAAACATGACGAATCTGGGCAGTATCCACTTCCTGAAGGATGGACCATATATCCCTGAGAATCGGATTAGTGGATGCTTCGAGAACACTCTCCTTCCGCAGCCATTGAATGACTATCATAGAATCACCCTCGATCACAAGCCTCTGAGCTCAAAGAGTCTGAGAAGCATAAGAAATACCTGCCCATGCAGCATAAAGCTCGGACATAAGGACAAAAGAATCCAGGGTGCCGAATCCACCTGCCGCTAGCATATCGCCCTGAGGCCCACGAATGATGAAGGCCGAACCAGCCAATCTACCATAGACACTCCCATCAAAGTTGATTTTGACGAACCCTGGGGGGGTTCCTAGGAAATGAAAACTGTACGCCGGTTCGCTGTCGAAATAGCAGGGAAACCCCAGAGGCCAGAGATGTCATAACCAACTGATTGAGTAGCACGGGCACAATCCGCGGACAAAGATCTAATCTTCCTCACAAGCCGATGTGAAGAAATAAAGTCCTCCGAGAATATAATCTGGTTCCTCGATAACCAAATCTAGTAAGCCGTGGCTGCCCAGAGACCACGTTTATGCTGAGGAGCCATCCAAAGATCCTGAAAAAAGAGAGGACGTGGGGAACCATAAGCATCCACTCTATAACCATAGCCCATCAGGTACCAAATCTGACTAGCTCTTGGACATTTGAAGATAGCATGGTCTGTAGACTCATCCTTCAAACCACACAGATGGTAGGTCGGCTGGATAGACACATCCCTGCGAGAGAGCAGGGCACTCGTCGGAAGGCAGACCCAAAGAAGCTTCCAGATAAAAAGTTGAACCCTAGGAATAGTGGGGAGCGACCATATCCACGCAGCATCCTTCGTTTCTTGGGGCTGAGGCCTAAAGATCTTCATCAGGTCCCTGAAAGGGCCCTAGAGAGGGAGGATCGCTGCCATAGCCTAACATCAGCCGAGGGACCAGAGATAAGAGGAATCGAGAGAATCCGCTAAGAGAGTTCCTCACCAAAGAGACTGGTCACCATGAGGGTATGCCAAGAGGGGGATCTGATGAGATCAAATCCTTAACCCTCAAGTCGGTTGGAATATCAATGCTGATAAATGGGCCACTGAGATAGAGAGAGCTTAGAAATTCAAGAATCATGAATAGCGTCAATAGAATGACCATCACCAATCATCCAAGAGATGTTCTTCATGATATAGTCACCAAACTGACACACCTCCTTCCAAAAGGAGGAGCACCCTCGGGGCGGCATTATGTACTCCCCAGACTTCTAATCACCGTATCTCGCATGCATCACGGAGCTTCAAGACATTGTGGCTCCAGAAGAAAACGAGATGCATGTCTGGACAATAAAGCTTGACGCCTGACCTTCAGGGATTGGATCCCGAGACCACCTTCTTGAATTGGCATACAAATAATGTCCCAAGATAGAAGATGAATACCATGCCCATCTTGCATAGAAACCCATAGAAAATCTCTAAAGCATCTCTCGATCCTTCTCAGGCAAGTAGTCGGGATGGCCACATTTGAAAGCATATAGAGCGGAAGGGAGGAAAGAACCGACCGGACAATGGTAACCCTAGCCATCATAGATAAACCAGTAACATGCCAACCGTCGATACGCTGACGGACCTGCCTCTCAAGATCCGCATAGTTAGCACAACGAGAACGTCTGCCGATCATGGGGATCCCCAAATACATAAACCGATCGGTCTGAGTAGAGATTCCCAGCCGATTGATGATAGCTTCATTGGTGGATCTGAAAGTCTTCGGGCTGAAGTAGATAGAAGACTTCTGAAGGTTGACCTTCTGACCCGAAGCCTGACATAACGCTGAATAATGGAATCAAAGGATGCCTCATTATCAGTAGAGGCCTGATCCAGAAGGATACAATCATTGGCAAACAAAAGATGAGAGATGGAAGGGCCCTCATCCCCCACCTTAAATGGGACAATCTTCTGATTATGCTGAGTCTAATGGAAAGCATGAAAGATCATCTGTAGCCAAGATGAACAAGAGGAGGATAAAGGGCATCCCTGACGTAATCCCACAGAGGAATGGAAAAACTCGGTCAGGCTCCCATTGATGATCAGAGAGAAAGAAGGCCTTTGGATACAAGCCATAACCTACTCAATAAACATCTCGTCAAAACTGAACTCCTGAAGGGAACGATGCAAGAAGGCCCAGCTCAGTCTATCATAAGCTCTCTCCATATCAAGCTTAACAACCATAAGACACCGTCTAGCAGGGGCTCTATAGAGATCATGCATAAACTCCTGAGTGATGAGGACGTTGTCCGAGATAGACCGTTCTCTAATAAACGCCCCTTGTTCCTCAGAAATAAGACGGGGAATCACTGCCCGGAGGCGACTGGCTAAGAGACGGGCACAGACCTTGTACAAAGTGGTACATAGACTGATCGGCCTAAAATACTGAGGAAGAGAAGCATCCGATCATTTGGGCACAAAAGTAATAAGAGATTCGATTTTAAAACATTAGGTATGGGTAAATTTTGGTTTTGTCCCAAGCCTGGATTGCACGGGTGAATTCTTTGGCGTGGTGGTTATGGAGTCATTATAGTGGGGGAATGTGCTGGCGGAATGGTGTAATTTGATTTATTTTTATGATTTTCATCGTGGTAAATTAGGGAGATGGAAAAGGAGAGTAGATTTACCTTACTAACTTATTATCGGAGATTTTTTCATTGGCGCATTAAAAATAGTAAATAGTTGGTTTTCACCAAGCACGAGGAGGAAATAAGTTGGTGATTTCTGTCAACAATAACACAATGAAATTTTGAAATATAGTTGGTGATTTCTATTAGAAATAACATGATGAAAATTTGAAAGTATAGCTATATATAATGAGGTGGGTCTAAGCACACTTGCACCAAAAGGCTGGCTAAGTGCTCTGGTACGAGCTCCAGTCCGTGTTTTAAGATTAGCACCTCGAGTGCCTATGGCTGTGATCTTCAGCAAACCTCGCCGTCCTATGTGATCCAACCTCATCATATTATGGCAGACATTATCCCCCCTACTCCTTTAGCTGTGGATGAAGCTAAGGTGGGACAGATGCTCTGGAAAAGGACAGCAGAATCTTGTTTTGCCTAGGTAACCCCTTCCCCTCCGTCAGCTGTGGTGGCGGAGTTGGAGTGTTGCTTCCCCGAGATAGTCCAAGTACCATCAGAGGTATTGGAGAAGGAAGTCAAATGCTAGGAGAAGAAGGCTATTCTGGCGAGGGACTTTCATCGTTGAGTGCCTCCGGAAGCGATCATCCACAAGTTCCAGTGGGCTGGTGTTCCTGGAGAAGTTAAAGATGTATGCTTGGCTCATCGATGCTACATCTGTCGCTTCTCTGACACTAATGCTAAGGAATTGGTCCTAGGGAGGCCGTGGGTTGCCAACGGCCAACCAATTGCCACCAAAGATTGGAGAAAGAGTTCTTCCCAATGGCAGACACTATGGCTACTGCTCTCCTCTGGGTTCGGCTGCCTAACTTGCCAATGGAGTTCTGGACTGACGATATCCTGAGATCAATCCTTTCGCCGGCTGGCCACTTTGTCTTCTCCAACACTGCAACCAAGGAGAAGAACAGGGGTGGCTTCGCTCGGGCGTGTGTGAGAGTTGATCTGCGGAGACCTCTATAGCCAGGAGTCCGTGTGAGGGGGAATCGTACTCCCTTCTGGCAATAGTTTGCTTATGAACATCTTGAGGGGATTTGCTCCAGCTGCGGGTCATTGCATCTCTTAAGCCTCTGCTCGCCATCGCCAGCATTGGAATCTTCTTTAGTTGTTTCCAATTTTGGACCTTGGATGGTGGCTCTTTGTCAGCGGAGAACCTCCCTTGCCCATTCTCTAGAACCAAAGAGGAAGCCCCATTCGGTAGCCAATCCAACTGGCTCTGCTCCTCGATCGGTCTCGGTGGGTGGTTGACAAGAACCAGTGAAGCTAGCTGGCCGGCACATCCACAAACCTGCTTAGCCAGTGGACTCCCCTATTGCTGATTCAGATCAGAAGACGGATGGGAAGAAAAATGGGTTATCAAGGCTTTGGAGTCGTGCCGGCTGGAGGCCAGCATGCCGGTTTGCCTGAAATCGAGCCACTTCCTGGGACTGAAACTCAATCAGAGTTATGTGTTCCTCAGCCACATCTGATTACAAGCTAACTACTAAGAACCCTTTTGCCCTTCTTGGTACTGATAAATGGGTTGGAAGGCCCACGGTCCGAAAGGATGCTCATATGGGTCCATCAAAGCAGGCCAGGCATGCAGAATCCCAAACTCAACGAGTTGTTTCCAAAACTGATAAAAGAAAAGGAAAAGTCTTATTGTCTGGTTCAAACATCAAACTGGACAAATTTACTTTTTCAGTATCTTCAGACTTAACTCGAGGCCTTGTAGCTTCGACTAGCACGAGTGGTCAGCCTTCCTGCAGTCAGGGTATGGTCCAAGCTGAGAAGAAGGTTGTGCTTTCCCAGCCAACCAAGATGGAGGGGCGATGTCACGATTCGGTAGTCTCTTGCCTCAAGGATGCCATCCAGGTCAGGGCAAGGATACCCAGATCTTAGCTGCATTCCCCGGCCACTAGAGACTGAAGTTCTAATGGAGGATACCTTATTGATGGATCATATTACATAGACGACTGAGGGTTGTACCTTGGCTATTGGGTGCCCTTCTGATAATGATATGGTGGAGGACCAGACTGGGTCCCAGCTTCCCCCAAATAATAAACGAAGATTCTAATTTGGAATGTTAGAGGAACCCGTAAACCTTCGTTTTGCTCCTCTCTTGGGAGATTGATGCAGTTACACAATTTTGATATCTGTGTTCTTTTGAAAACCCGATTGTCGGATGATAGCCTGGCTCGAGTTAAGAGACAGCTTTCTAGATCTTGGTATTCTTATGCAATGGAGTCTATGGGCCTATCAAATGGTATTTTGGCTATCTGGTGCAACACCTCCATCAGGGTGGATGTTTTTCATCAATGCAATCAGCAGGTTGCTCTTGTCTTCTCAAAGGAAACGTCTGACCCCTAGCTTCTCTCAGGTGTATATGCTAGTACTGATTTTTGGGATAGACATATTCTTTGGGCTAAGATCCTCTCTCTTCTTTCTTAGGAATTTCCATCTGACATTGCTGGTGACTTTAACTGCATTATTAGGGCCAAGAAAAAAAAAAGAAGGTCGATAGTTTGTAGGTTCAGTGGGCATTTCTGAGTTCAAGTCCTTCATTTCTTCTGCTGGGTTATTTGATTTGGGGTTCTCGGGTCCTCAATTCACCTGGTGTAATAATCACCAGGGTTCTACCCATGTTTGAGAGAGACTGGACTAAGCTATGGCCATAGCCCAATGACTTCAAAAGTACTTTTCTGCTGCTGTTACTCACCTGCCTAGGGTTGCCTTAGACCACTGTCCTATTTTGATATCCATTAAGGCTGATACTCAGCAACGGAGACAGTTTCGATTCGAGTAGTTCTGGACCTCCTACTCCTCAGCTCGGACCCTTATCTCCCAGGTATGGCATACACCCATTAGAGAAAGTGCTACTTATAGCATCTTGAGCTCGCAAGGCGCAGGCTATTTAGATGGAATAGATTGGAGGGTGGGGACCTAATGAGAAAAATTGAGTTGGTGGAAGCTGATATTACCACTCTCTAGACTAAAGAGGATCAGGAAGGCTGTCTCCCTGATTATGACCTTACGTCTCTTCGGAAGAAGCTAGCACTTCATCACTATTTTCTTCAGCAACAGGAGATCTTCTGAAGGCAAAGGCCGTGGATACAATGGATTCGTGATGAGAATCATAATACCAGATTTTTTCACTAGCCACTCCGAAGCGACATGCAGCTAACAGGATTCGACGGCTTGCTGACGAGGAGGACCATTATCAGGAGGATATCCACATCATCCGAGATCAGCTATTTCACTTCTTTCAGTCTAGATGGACTGAGCATACTGGTGAAGGGGCTCCGATTTGCCAGGTCCCGATCTTAAAGATGATTTCTGCATATGAGAATGACCTTCTTATCAGGTCGATCACTATGGAAAAGATTCGACAGGCATTATGAGATTTTAGGCCTGATAAGGCCCCTGGGCCTGATGGGTTTTTGCCCTTTTTCTTCCGCCACTACTGGAATATTGTAGGCTAGGATGTATTCCAGGCTATTAAGATTGTCTTCCAATCTAAAGCCATTCCTGATGACTGGAACCGGACTTTCATACTCCTATGCCCAAACGCACTGATGCTTCTACTCCCCAGTACTATTGGCCCATCAGTCTGTGCACTATATTGTATAAGGTCTATGCACATATCTTAGTCATCTGCCTGTGGGATGTGATACCCCGCCTTATTTCTGTCGAGCAGGAGGCCTTTATCAGAGGGCATAGTATTTTGGATAATGTCATTATAACCCAAGAATTTATGCATGATCTATAGAGAGCCCCTACCAGACAATGCCTCATGGTTGTTAAGCTAGACATGAAGCGATCTTATGATAGATTGAGCTGGGGTTTTTTGCATCAAACTCTTCATGAATTTGGGTTTGATGGCCTATTTATTGATTGGATCATGGCCTGCATTCATAGGCCATTATTCCCTCTGATCATCAATGGTAGTCAGACAAACTTCTTCTATTCGGCCGTGGGGTTGCGTCAAGGGTGCCTACTATTCCCTTTTTTGTTCATTCTTACCGCGGACGATCTATCTCGTGCGTTCTATCAGGCACAGCAGGATCTTCACATTGCCCCCTTCATAGCGAGCCCTTTGGGCCCCTCGATCTCTTATCTTCTGTTCGCTGATGATTGCATATTGCTAAGCCAGGCCACTATTCATAATGCGACTATCTTTGCTTCCATTATTCAACACTATTGTCAGGCTTCTGGACAAAAGGTCAACCTTCAAAAGTCTATGATTTGCTTTAATCTGAAGACTACTGGTACTACCAAGAAGGCCATCCTCCAAACCTTGTGCATATATAGTCAGACTAATCGGCTATCATACCTGGGGATTCCTATTACGGGAAGCGGCCATGTAGTAGTGACTACACTGATATCGAGCATCGGATCCAGGACTGCACTGACGGTTGGCAGGTCACTGGTTTATCCATGATGGCGAGAATCACCCTTATTCGCTCGGTTCTTACTTTCCTCCCTCTGCATCTTCTATCTAACGTTGTTATCCTGATTACTTGTCTGAGGAGGATAAAGAGATGCTTCAGGGATTTTCTCTGGGCTTCTATGCAGGATGGCCATAGTATTCACTTGCAGGCATGGGACACTGTTTGCATGCCAATTCTGAAGGAGAACTTGGTATCCAGTCTCTGACTGTAAGGAGAGAGGCTCTGATTGCTAGGCATGCTTTGCGATTCCTACTTGATCCGCACTATTTATGGAGCTCTTTTATGCGTGCTAGATACGGTGATTGGACGCCTTCTATGGATTTTTAGCCTTCCCATGGTCATTCTTTCTTCTCGAAGGAGGTTTGTCGACATGCACCGACTATCCTGAATAACATCTCATGGATGATTGAAGATGGATCTTCGATTGATGTTGTCCAAGATATTTGATTACTGATCTTTCCCTCTCACGATGGCCTACCTTCATCAGCACATATGTTTCTACCAGCATAAGGGTTACTGATCTGATCTCTCAAGATCTCTCTTCATGGCACACTCTTACGGTGATCTATTTATTTGGTAAGCAGCTATCTCACCGGATTCTCTCTATTCCGCTCATTCCGGGGCACACATCTAACACCAGATTATGATGAAGATCTTGTCTATCTAGGGTTTCTATTAGGGACCTTATGAAGGTTTATAGGCCACAACCTCAGTGTACGATGGATGCTGTGTGGATCTGGAAGCTTTCCAACCATCCCAGGGTTTAGCTTTTTATATGAAAGCTTGTGTAGGACTGTTTGCCTACCTGTTCTCTGCTTTTTAAGAGGGGTATGCCCATTTCGACTACTTACCTATTGTGTGGACAGGAGGCGGAGACTACAGATAACACCATCTTCATCTGCCCTAGAGCAAGGCAAATCTGGCAGATGATTGGTTACTATTTTAGAGAGGATGAGATGGGTCATTGGCAGTCCCTTTTCCTTAGCAATCTCCGGAGGGGTAACCAGTAGAAGATCGCCTTATGGGCTGCTATTGCCAATCAGATTTGGTTATCACGAAATAGGCTCATTTTTACTAATGATATTATATTTTCCCACAGGACAGTGCAGAATATCATATCCTCATCGTCTGAATTTGCACTCCATCGCTATGCTTCTAATCCTGATGGCTCTAGCCACTGGGGTTCCTTTGCTGCTCTGGTAGCGAACCAGCATATGGTTTTTATCTCTTGAGAGCCCCCCTCAGGGTTTGTCAAATTCAATTTTGATGGGAGTGTTCGGGAAGACTAACTAGTTTTGCATTTGTTATCTAAGGGATTGATGGGGTTTGTTGGCGGTGGAAGGGCTTAGTTTCTTAGACTCTTCTATCCCTTTGGCTGAGCTTTATGCAGCTTGGGCTACTCGGATCCTTCATGCTCGTAGTTTCCTCATTGAGGAGGACTCTCTTACCGTCATCCGATGGCTTCGGAAGGAGTGCTACAATTAGGTCCCTACCAACCCACTTCTCCATGACATCTGGACTACCCTTCAGAATGTCTATAGAGTTCAGATCCGTCATGTTTATCGGAAAGCCAATTCTGCTATGGATTGGGTGGCGGCCTCTGTGGCTTATCATTCTAGCTTTTGGACCTGGAACCAGGGAGACCCTTATCCTTTTGTATTTAAACAAATCATACTTTCTGATCTATCTGGGTTGACTTGAACTAGACTAGTATGATAATCTGCTTGTACCAAAAAAAAAGGTTGGATCTAGTAGCATCATCAAGTATAGACAAAAGAGAGGATGAAAAGGAAAAGATTTATTATATTTTAAACAAAAACAAAAACAGTTCAACCATGGGAGAAGTTGGCTTCCCCAGTATATTTTTTTTAAGAAGAAAAGGAGGGGAGTGCAAAAAAAAAAGACAGTAAGTGTTGCACCGTCCTCGGTGCAACAAGTGCACATCAACTTTGATGATTGATGCACATCGCATGCATACATGCATGCAAGAGATAAAATCATTCTTTCTTGCTTTGGTATATGTGCATGCACATGACGCATACTAATTATCGAGCGATGTACCACCTTCGATGCAGCAAGACTTTCTTTTTGCTCTGCTAAACCTTTTAAGTAAGATGGATTATCTGGCCTACTGGTTTCTAAAACCAATGCAGGCCTGTAGGACTCAATAACATGGACTCATAGGAAAAGTCTTTGTACACCGCCCTCGGTGCAGCAAGGCCTATGTGGGCTGCACCACCTCTTCTGATTGATCCACGTGAATCCTACATGGATAATGTACCAGACGGTATGGCTCTGCTACGATGTTACATTCTGAACGTGATGATCATTTAAAGCGCTTTGCTTTTTTTAAAAATTAGCGTGCAGACGAAAATGCACTTTCCCTCCAGCCTACTTCTATCGTCATTTTTTCTTGGATTTCATCTGTGCAAGAAAAACTCTTTCTTCCCCCTCGCTCTGGCTTTCAGATGCTAAGGAATCAGTCCAAGGCTTTGAGCACGATCCTACGCCCTCGCTCTGAGAGTCCGGTCGAAAGAAAATATTTCAGCTTCGAAGCTAGAATACCTGGCTACTGGAGTCTTTGTACAAAAAATTCTGGAGGAAATGTCGTCCGCAGCACGAAACATTCTTTCGTTATGAGGTTGTTGTGGTTTATGAGCTTGACGATAAAAAACTAGGGTATCGTGGGTTTTGAACTAGGGTGTTGTGGGTTTTGAACTAAAGTGTCGTGGGTTTTCAACTAGGGTGTCGTGGGTTTTGAACTAATGCTTTGTCTTAACGTTTTGAACTATGGTGTCGTGGGTTTTGAACTAGGGTGTCATGGGTTTTCAGTAAGGGTGTCGTGGGTTTTGAACTAATGCTGCTTTGTTTTAACGTTTGAACTAGGTTATCGTAGGTTTTGAACTAGGGTGTCGTGGGTTTTCAACTAGGGTGTCGTAGGTTTTGAACTAATGCTTTGTCTTAACATTTTGAATTAGGGTGTCGTAGGTTTTGAACTAGGGTGTCGTGGGTTTCAACATGATAAGAGCGAATGGCAGCAAACACCCCAGGAGGAATCGTCCCCTCATGAACAGAAACCATTACTGAAGAGAGTGTGGGAAAGCCAAATACTGCAACACCCTAGTACCAATGCTGCGATATCCGTGCTTAAAACTAACAACGGAGAGAATCCCTGCGACACCCTGGTGGAATTCGGCCGAAAATCCTTCGCGACACCCCAGTTGAAATCTCACGATACCTTAGCTTTAAGGCGACGACACCCATGCTTAAAACTGACAACAGAGAGAATTCCTGCGACACCATAGTTCAAATTCGGCTGAAAATCCTTCATGACACCCCAGTTGAAATTTCACGACACTCTAGCTTTAAGGCTATGACACCCGTGCTTAAAACTGACCACGGAGAGAATCCCCGCGACACCCCTGGTTGAATTTCGCCGAAAATCCTTCGCGATACCTCAGTTGAAATCTCACGACACTCTAGCTTTAAGGCGACGACACCCATGCTTAAAACTAACCATGGAGAGAATCCCCGCGACACCCCTGGTCGAATTTGGCCGAAAATCCTTCGCAACATCCCAGTTGAAATCTCACAACACTCTAGCTTTAAGGCGACGACACCCGCGCTTAAAACTAATCACGGAGAGAATCCCCGCGACACCCCTGGTCGAATTTGGCCGAAAATCCTTTGCGATACCCAGTTGAAATCTCACGATACCCTAGCTTTAAGGCGATGACACCCGTGCTTAAAACTGACCACGGAGAGAATCCCCACGACACCCGAGGAGGAATTCGGCTGAAAATCCTTCACGATATCCTAGTTGAAACCTCACGATACCCTAGCACCAATGATACGACACCCCAGTTAAAACTTTATGACACCCTTGTTATTAACTTATGGCACCACTACGATATATTTGAACAAGGCAAAAATTTTGACGTCACCCTAGTAGTAATTCGACAACACCCTAGTAACTCAGCTATGCCATCTTTTCGAGAAAAGTTGCAAAACGTGGCCAGTTCCTATGGGTTTGCGTGTCAGTATGATGTGATCGTGGTGATCCTGATGTCCTTTCGTATTTCTCTGAGGTCGGCATAAACCCTAGAGGTCCTTCATCTGTTGCTCGAGAAGCCATCCTTTTGCTCGAGAAACCATCCTTCATTTCTTGCTCGAGAAGCCACTGGTGTCCTAAATTTCTTCCATAGTTCTTTCTTCCATCTACTTCATTCATGGAGATGAGTGCTTTCATTTTTGGACAAAGACTGCAAACAAGGAAGAACCAGATGGAGAAAATGGCAGACAATGCAAGGACATCATTCTTCATCGAATGAGGATGCGGCTCCTTCAAGTATGTTTATCACTATGTTAAAATATTATGACATCCTCTCTTAAAATTTCATGATAAGTATGCCTTATGTCTTACCCCCTGTTTCAGTTGACATGAAAATTGTTCCAGTCCCCCCAGTGAAGGCTTCCTAGCTGTTTAAGAATAGTTGCAGGCCGGCCGTATACGTTCAGAAGGTTTGAAGGATGGGGTTCACTAGACGGCATACAAAACTTATTCGAAGGACCCCATTTGGTGCCTTCGTCGACATGCAGACGTTCACAGTCGATGGACGACTGCTAGCAGACATTATAAGATGTCACAATGGAGGCGATGAGTTCATTTTCTGCGGAAAGCTAGTTTTATTCGATGCTGACGAAGTTGCACTCATTCTGGGTCTTCCAGCTCATGGGAAGAAGATCGACACGTCCAGCCAATTGTTCAACGAAAGGTTGTTCAAACGTTTTGGCCAGGGTTTAGATCTTCATCAAGAAGGTTTGGAGAAGTTAATATTTCAACTCCGATCATCTAAGGCCCAGGAGGATGTCGAGGACACCGTCCGACTTTGGATCGCCTACATGTTGGCCATGTTTTTGGCTCCAAAGTCTAATCAAAGATGTTCACGGTATCTCATCCAGCACTTGGATGACTTAAGTCAACTGGATAGCATCGACTGGGCTTCGGCATTGAAGGAGTTGATTGTTCTAGCTCTCTCAGAAATAGCTGCTTGCTGCGTTCCGAGGAGCCGGTCCACTCAAAGAATGCAAAAAAAGTTAGGAGGCAGCCTACCCTGTTCGGATGCTCGACAGCACTGGTGGTAAGGATTATTGAGACGTAGAAATAGTGTTCTTAGTATAATTTTTTTGTTGATATTACATTATTTAATATCCAAAAAATATCATGTTTAGACATGGTTCCTCGAGCATACATCAATGCGAGCATCAGCATATCCTGATAAACTGCCCTGATTGTTGAAGTGGTATGACCACCAAATGAAGATCCAGTCGGTTCGAGTTGCCGACTTGCAGCCTCACGACTTAGTAAGCTAGTACATTGCTCCATTGCTCTGACCATATTTTTCAACTTAATGTGTCAATATTTTTACTTAATATTAATTTGTTATCATCTTGCATTGCAGATGGAGGGAGCTACTGTACCACTATCAGAAGAGCGCTGGCTTTTCACTCAGCAGACAGTAGCATCCCCTCAACCAACAGATAGCTGCGCCCCTCAACCAACAAATAGCTGCGCAAGATGTGCCAAGTTGAGGACTGAATTGGAGTGCGTTAAGGATCAACTCGACGATATCAGGCATAGGCTGTCCATTGCTGAGAGCCTCCTCAGTTCACTACTCAGAAAGGAAAGTAATGCAAGAAATGAGGAGGACAAGGGAGACGAGAAAACAGAGAATGAGCATTCCCTGGAGTTGGTCCTCCGCGAGCTTGGTAATGGAATAGTGAGGAGAAGAAGATGGAGGAGGACCATTCATCCGAGTGTCCAACTGAAACGGGGAATGTAAAAGCAGAGGAGAAGAGATTGGAGGGGGATTCATTAGATGATAAAACATAGCATGGGAATGAAAATAAAGAGGAGTCCAAATCCGATAATAAACTTGGCACCCCTGCACGAAAGGGTGATGATATGGACATAGAAATCGTTGGAGTGCCTTTGCTTATTATGAGGGTTAAAAAAGAGCCGAGGATTTCGTAGGATTGTAGGATTTCGTAGGATTTCGCTTTCGGGTGTCACCGCGCTAGAGCTAGGGAGTCATTAGCCCAGAGCTGGGGTGTCGTCGCGCTAAAAGCTTCTGTGTCTTTTCGTTACTACTGGGATGTCGTAGGATTTTGCCTTTTGGGTGTCACCGCGGTAGAGCTAGGGAGTTGTTAGCCCAGGCTGGGGTGTCGTCGCGCTAAAAGCTTCGGTGTCCTTTCGTGAGTACTGGGATGTCGTAGGATTTCGACTTTCGGGTATCGCCGCGGTAGATCTAGAGAGTCGTTAGCCCAGGCTGGGGTGTCGTCGCGCTAAAAGCTTTCGTGTCCTTTTGTGAGCACTGGGATGTCGTAGGATTTCGCCTTTGGGTGTCGCCACGATAGAGCTAGGGAGTTGTTAGCCTAGGCTGGGGTGTCGTCGCGCTAAAAGCTTCGGTATCCTTTCGTGAGCACTGGGATGTCGTAGGATTTTTCCTTTTGGGTGTTGCCGTGCTAGAGCTAGGGAGTCGTTAGCCCAGGCTAGGGTGTCGTCGCGCTAAAAGCTTCCGTGTCCTTTCATGAGTACTGGGATGTCGTAGGATTTCGCCTTTCGGGTGTCACCATGCTAGAGCTAGGGAGTCGTTAGCCCAGGCTGGGGTGTCGTCACGCTAAAAGCTTCGATGTCCTATCGTGAGCACTGGGATGTCGTAGGATTTCGCCTTTCGGGTGTTGCCGCGGTAGAGCTAGGGAGTCGTTAGCCCAGGCTGGGGTATCGTCGCGCTAAAAGCTTCCGTATCCTTTCGTGAGCACTGGGATGTCGTAGGATTTCGCCTTTTGGGTGTCGCTGTGCTAGAGCTAGGGAGTCGTTAGCCCAGAGCTGGGGTGTCGTCGCGCTAAAAGCTTTTGTGTCTTTTTGTTACTACTGGGATGTCGTAGGATTTCACCTTTCGGGTGTCGCCGCGGTAGAGCTAGGGAGTCGTTAGCCTAGGCTGGAGTGTTGATGCGCTAAAAGCTTCGGTGTCCTTTCGTGAGTATTGGGATATCGTAGGATTTCGCCTTTCGGGTGTCGCGCGCGGTAGAGCTAGGGAGTCGTTAGCCCAGGCTGGGGTATCGTCGCGCTAAAAGCTTCCGTGTCCTTTTGTGAGCACTGGGATGTCGTAGGATTTCACCTTTCGGGTGTTGCCGCGCTATAGCTAGGGAGTCGTTAGCCCAGGCTGGGGTGTCGTCGCGCTAAAAGCATTGGTGTCCTTTCGTGAGCACTGAGATGTCGTAGGATTTCGCCTTTCGGGTGTCGCCATGCTAGAGCTAGGGAGTCGTTAGCCTAGGCTGGGTGTCGTCACGCTAAAAGCTTCCGTGTCCTTTCGTGAGTACTGGGATGTCGTAGGATTTTGTCTTTCGGGTGTTGCCGCGCTAGAACTAGGGAGTCGTTAGCCCAGAGCTGGGGTGTCGTCGCGCTAAAAGCACTTCATTTGACTGAAAAAGACATCCTAGTTAGAAAGCACTTCATTTGTGACCAAGACACCCTAGTTAGAAAGTTACGACACCCATGTTTTATATGCTCATGTAAGTTGACTCAATACATAAGCATCAAATTCGTCCATCAAAGTTTCGGAAGGCGGTACAATTCTTTTCTTGTCCTCTCCAGTATTAATTGACTGCATACAAGTCTGCATGTTGCTTGAAGCAACTCTTTCCTTGACCAGATTTTTCCTTGATCTTTTTGACTTCTTCTCGACTCCACTCTTTAATATGTTCTCTTGGGTGACCTTTCGTCCTAATTTGTTCAGGATCTGAATTACAAGCTCTGTATATGGCTTAGCTGCGCAGTTGGCATCCACGGCAATTTTGAATATAGGTGTTAGACCATCCATCACTACATTAAATGCATCTTCAGACATGGAGGCTATCTCTGCGAGCTTCATCATCCAATGACTCTGCAAACTATATCTACAATCAATAACATAATATTAACGAAAATATATATTAAGACATTTCAATTAAAAAATTATCACTGCGTACCGTGATTTTCGTGTGCTTTTATCATAACCTTCAGTATTGCAGTCGAATTCGTCAAATTGGTATTTCATGTCCTTGCACCATCTCTTCAAGAAGTATTTACCTGGTAAACGAATCTCATTTTGAAATTTTTTGAAAATGCGCATTGTATACCTTCCTGCAGCTTATCTCTCAAAAGGTGATGATGTCTTTAGGAAAGCAATTGTTTGCAACGTCCTATTATCTTCCTCATTTTCGGCCTCGTATCTTTTTTCCAAGGCATCTTCGTACTTACCTATGAACTCCGTTAGTGTAGTCTTCGAATTTATAAACACATCGAAGAAGTGATTTATGCCCTCGCTCCTTTGTGAAGATGACATCCCTGTTCATAATTTTGTCAACAAAACAAGCGTTGAACGCGAACATGAACCAAAGATAATGACATACAACCTGCGAAGAATGTATCCTTTAGGTAAACTGGGACCCATTTATCCCGACATTCGTAAAAGACATTGAACCAATCTATAAACTTGCATTCTTTATTTCTCCATAACATGTGCCCACCTATCCTCGAATGACTGTATGGTCAATGAATCATATATCGCCTCATCGAAATCAACCATAAACTTAGGATTTGCCGTGCAAATGTGGCCAATCTTTTCAGGTATCTCTTCATATATGTCAAAGACAAAATCGATATCGTGTGTTAGGAAAAACTTCTTTGACAGTAGCCTCGATTGCCTTATCTTGGTCAGTTATTATGGCAATAGGTGCTTGACCACCATTTGCATCCAGTCATGCCTGAAAAACCCATTTATATGTCTCAGTACTCTCATCAGACAACAATGTGCAACCAAGCAAGGTGGACTGTCTATGATGGTTGACCCTGACGAATGGACAAAAAGGCATTTGATATCTGTTTGTCAAGTAGGTTGAGTCAAAGCTTAGAACATCACCAAAGTATGTGCATGCCAATCTTAACCTTGGATGAATCCAGAAGACAGACCTCAGATGACCATTATCATTGAGGTTTAAGGTATAGAAGAAATTGGGATTTCTGAGTTGCATTTCGATGAAATGAATTACCATCGACTGAGCATCTCCTTCTTTCAGCTTAGACTGACGTTCGCGACAAATGAAGTTACGAGCATCATTCTCGGTGAAATCCAATTGTCTTCTACCACCTTTTCTCCTTGCTATGGCAGAGTATATCTGAGTTGTCGGAACATTCATGGTATGTAAATTGCTGATCTCTGCCTTCTCTGGTGTGCTAATCCTCCTATGCGACCATAGATAACCAGTTGATGTTATGGACATCCCATGGTTATGTTCTAGAGAAACCTCATCCAATATCCACTTACCACTTGTAGCATTCAGTCTTGCTTTTATAGATGTCATACAATCAACTTTCCCAGTATCCCTATGATTCATACTCTTCTCTATTTTTCTAGATTTTCCTTCCTCCAACACGCTAGGTGCTTGAAGCAAAGTTGTTTCTTATTGTTGGCCCTGCTACACACTGTTGTGATTCCAAAACCAACTCGTTTCGTGTATCCATTGTAGAACATATATATCATCTGATGAATTGAATTCCATTCCAGTTTGAGGAACTACAGTATCATCCACTGCATTTGGAGCGACGGGTGAAGGTGCACGACCGGGAGTGTTATCGATTTCTTTCTGATCTATAATTTCAGCATCATCTGTGGAAATATAGGCACACAGTCATGAACAATGATATTCATAGATTTAGTTGTCAATATATCCTGACAAAGGATTAGGACACGAAGGTTAGAGCAATACGACACCTATGATCTGAATTCAGAAGTCACGACACCCCAGTTTACAAAAAACGATACCGAAGCTGTAAAATTACGACACCAATTCATAACACATTAAGGAAGGGCCTAACGACACCATCCCCGACTCAGGCTGTTACCGACACCCCAGTTCTTATTTGACAACACCCTAGCTTTAAGGCGACGACACCCATGCGTTGACTGTTAAGGTGGGTTGGTCGTCGCCTTAAAGCTATAAGCACAGGTGTCGTAGCATTGGTGCTAGGGTGTCATGAGGTTTCAACTGGGGTGTCGCGAAGGAATTTTGGCCGAAATCCAATCCTCCTGGGGTGTCGTGGGGATTCTCTCCGTGGTTAATTATAAGCACGGGTGTCGTAGCATTAGTGCTACGGTGTCGTTAGGTTTCAACTGGGGTGTCACAAAGGATTTTCGGCTGAATTCCTCGTGGGGTGTCGTGAGGTTTCCTCTTAGGACGTCGTCAAGCTTACTATGGTAACCGGGTATTTGGCTTCCTGACACTCTCTTCAGTAATGATTTCTTCTGTTCCCCATCCCTCGAAACTCAGCGAGGGGGGCGCAACCCTTCATTTCCTTTGACCGCCTATTGAGATGGTGGCACGTGGCAAGTTTCCATAATAGGAGCGCCGGAGCTGATAGCTCGGGCAATCGAAACACCCGCCAGGAGTACCTTAAATATGGATGAGGGAATGTCATCGTTAATCACCTTTTCAGCTGATCTTCCAAAATTTTTGGATACTGAGATGGCTTCTAGAGGTAAGGGACGATCGACTAGCCCCCATGAGAGCAGCCGCACAACGGTAATGTCAACTATGACAACAGTCAGCTGGAGGGGCAAGTAGC
Source organism: Calamus simplicifolius (assembly GCA_900491605.1). NCBI lineage: Eukaryota > Viridiplantae > Streptophyta > Magnoliopsida > Arecales > Arecaceae > Calamus > Calamus simplicifolius. The sequence goes on from UESW01001625.1 coordinate 327,276, forward strand.
ATCCCTCCAGCGCCAGATCGCCGAGTTAGCCCCGCAGCGTGGGGGAGCTCGGTAGTGCCCGGAGAAAATGGCAAGCCCCAGTGAGGGCTCCTGTACTTTTTTTTTTTCTTTTTTTCTTGTTTTTATTTGTGTGATGAATAAAAAGAAATTTTAGTAACTTTTGTGTTTGCTTCCAGACCGAAGGATAGGGAGCTTGGATGTCGTAACTATTTTTCGACCGATTTCATCCTGGGATGTGCTAAAGTTTTCTCCTAAGCATGAACGGGTGTCTTAGGTTTGTAACTTGGGTGTCGCAGGCCTCTCTCCGTGGTCAGTTATAAGCAGGGGTGTCGTAGAATTGGGGCTAGGGTGTCGTAAGGTTTCAACTGGGGTGTTGCGAATGACGACATCACCGACTCAGGCTGTTAACGACACCCCAGTTATCATCTGACGACACCCTAGCTTTAAGGCGACGGCTCCAATGCGGAGATTGTTAGGGGGGACCGACGACATCCCCGACTCAGGCTGTTAACGACACCCCAGCTCGTATCTGACGACACCCTAGCTTTAAGGCAACGACACCCATGACGTGACTGTTAAAGCGGGGTGTCACGGGATTGTTCTCCATACGGGGTGTCGCAGCGTTGACGCTTGGGTGTCTTAATGTTTCAACTACGGCATCGTAGATCTTTTTTGGGTGAACATAACTTGGGTGTCGCGGGCCTGCTCTCCAGATTCAGTTATAAGCACGACACACCCTTTAGCATTAAAGACACCCCATAGAACAAGCTACGACACCCCAGAAAGCAACATACGAAGATTGCAAAGGTTATAAGCATGGGTGTCGTAGCGTTGCCGCTAGGGTGTCATAACGTTTCAACTGCGGTGTTAGGAATAATTTTTGGCCGAATTCCTCCTTGGGTGTTGTAAGGTTTATAAGCATGGGTGTCGTAGCATTGTCGCTAGGGTGTCATGATGTTTGAACTGCGGTGTCACGAAGGATTTTGGCGAGCATAACAGGGGTATCGTATTTGTTTAACAGAGGTGTCTTATTTCTTTAACTTGGATGTCACAATACTCCCGATTTTCTCTTGCGATGTCGCGAGGCTTTTCTCCAGCATTCGTTTGGAGCACGGGTATCATAGGCTTGTAACTACGGTGTCTTAACAGTAAATCAGGGGTGTCGTAGCTTTAATGACGACACTATGGCTATATGGACAGGAAATAACGGGAATATAGGCCGAAACACTCTGACGACACCCAGTTCATGAGGTATAACATCCTAGTTAAAAGAGTATGACATTCGTGCTTACAAAACAGTAAACTCTAAACAGTTATGACTCCCAGAATGTCATAACTGTTTTGTTCTAAGGAAGTTACCCGTGCATTAAACGGTTTGGTCACGCATTAACTACCTCTAACGAGAAAAAATAGTTTGTGTAATAAAGAAGCTTTACAAAAAAGTAGGAAGAAGACTTTTTACTTCATGCTTGCAGACGACATTTCCCTAGAAGTTTTTGTACAAAGAATCAAGTAGCCAGGTATTCCAGCCTCGAAGCTGAAATATTTTTTTCGACCAGACTCTCAGAGCGAGGGCGCAGGATTGTGCTCAAAGCCTTGGACTGATTCCTTAGCATCTGAAAGCCAGAGCGAGGGGAAGAAGAATTTTTCTTGCACGGATGAAATCCAAGAAAAAAATGGCGATAGAAGTAGGCTGGAGGGAAAGGGCATTTTCATCTATACGCTAATTTAAAAAAAAAGTGAAGTGCTTTAAATGACCATCACGTTTAGAAGTAACATCGTAGGAGAGCCATACTGTCTGGCACGTCATCCATGTAGGATCCACGTGGACCAATCGGAAGAGGTGTGCAGCCCATGTAGGCCTTGTTGCACCGAGGGCGGTGTACAAAAACTTTTCTTGGACTCATATGATAAACGAGGCCCAACTAATCTTTCCATCCCTTGAAAAACTAATTAATCTGATTTAGTGACATGAATGAGTTAAAGTAATCCATGAATCGATGCCAACTCATCTATTGGAATCCCATCAGATCGGTTGTGAGTGTTGATAGGATCATCTGAAATTCTAGAAACGACTCCATTAAAACTCTAGATTGACTCCTTTCACATTAGTTCTTGATTATGAGACCAAGAACCAAATATACTTTTTTAAGAAAATTTTGAAATCATCCACTTTCTTAAGGAAATTTTAAAATCATTAATTTTATAAAAGCAATCTAAAAGGATCGAATTGAAACATTACTCATACCTCATGAGTTTTCCACCACCTCTACTAAAAAAATAATATTAAATTAGCTAACAAATATTATATGTATATGTGCGTGTATTAAGCTATTAAAATATTACATATGTCTCGAGGAAAAAAAAAAGAAAAAAAAAATGGTTCTAGAAGAGAGCTGATTCAGGATCAAACCAATTTGATGAGTTAATTTTAGGTCAATTCTAGTATAGGGTCAATTTAGTATCATATCTAAAATCCTAAAACAAATCCTAATAAGCTGATTTTAAGTTCTAATCTAACTCGTGCTCACCTCTAACTATACTAATTGTCAAATTCTATAATCAAATTGGTTATGATTTCTTGGAAGTCCAACCAATGAATTTAATTTATGCATGCAATAAATAATTTGACCAAACGCAAGAATAATATTCAAATAAGTATATAGAACCAAGGGATCAAAATTGGGATTTTAACCAAAGGGGCAATAAGTGCATGATTTACCAACAACACTTAATTAATCAGACACGTCATGTTTGATCCACACCTAAGGTAATAAATCCTGGTTTTACAACATACATCTCAGGAAGGGAAATAAAATCCCTCATTGTAATGGCAGATTGGTTCAGGGAAAATCCAACCGTATCTTATGAGAATGACTGGAAATCAATCCTCAGGAATTTTTTCAATATTTTAGGTTGATTCCAAGAAAGACGTGTTTAATACGGCTGCCCTGCTTCGTTCCTCGTTAAAATTAGGAACACGTTACGGATAAAAAAAAAAAAAACATCCCTTATGACAGATTTGCTGAATCAACTTTTATGATTCGGAAATCGAATGTACAATATTGGTGGCTAAAAATTTAATCTTTTGACTTTTCTATTTTTCTATCTGAGCTGTATACTGCTTAAGCTAGTATCCCCCTATGCCATTCGTAATCTGAACGTCTTCGATAGGACTCCTGCGATGATTTGATTTGTCATCTACTCTTTATGATGCTTATAGCATATATTTGGTATATTTACCAAAAAACTAACTCAGTGGTAGACTGGATTGCCGTCTGAATGGTCCACCATTTCAATTTTTAAAGGTAGTAATGCTCTCTTGTTCACATTCAAATATTATATTCAGATATATTAGATTTGTCTCGTCCTAGCACAATACCAAAAAAGAAGAATTAAAAAAAAAAGCACCCTATATCCATCACAAAGAGAACATCCCAAAGTGACTAATTTGTGGTAGGAGTGAATTTTTGGGTTAGTTGTTATCGCAAACAAGTTAGAAGTAAAAAACGAAGCAAATCTGCCCGCATTTTCCAAACGGCAACGGAAGCTGTTACATCCATGCTCGAAATATAACGAAATTGTCCTCTGAAAATCCTAGCTGCTGACTAGTACCATACAGCATTGCCTATAACCAAATATATCGAGCACGGATAAAGCTGAAAACGAGAAGCCTCTTGATTCGCAAACAGCCAGTATGATAAGTTGATAGCGATAATTTGGTTGCTGGAAAATGACGCCATGAATTTCCCCTCTAATCAATGACCACCACTTCATTCCCTTAATAAGATAAAACCAAAATATACATTTAGTGCTCAAACCTTCGCTCAAAAATTTTGATCCTCAAAATACAATCAACTAAAATTGGTAAAATAACTAATATAAATATAAAACTAATTAATAAAATTATAATAATTATTTATTTAATTTTAATTAATTTATATAATAAAATAATAAAAAATAATATTTTTAAGTAATTAAATTTTAATAATTTTTATTTAAATTAAACAATATTTTAACCTTTGAACCTAGGAGAATATGACACTTTAATCGTTAAACTTTAAAAAGTTACATGATTCTTAACCTTTTTTTTAATTTCTATTTGATTACTGCCGTTAAAACAAGGCAACAACGCAAGTAACTGGCATTTTACGTGTCCACGTCATCGTGGTAAGAGAGAGAGAGAAAAAAAAAAAGAGAACAACGACGAAAAAAAAAGCCTCTCCTCATGGCGAAAGGGGGCTGTGAAAGGCCCTTTGCCCCCTCCTCTGGCGGAAGGAGGTTGCGAAAGGCCCTTCGGTCCCCCTCCACCCCCCCCCCCTCCGGCAGCAGGGGCCTGCGAAAGGCCCCCTGTCCTCTTGCAACACGCGATTGGAGGGGGAGGGTGGAAGAGAAGAGGAAGGAAACCCCCTTTCTACCTCTCTATTCCTGATATATATTTTTCTTTTCTCTTTCTTTCTCTCTGTTGCTGTTAACATGATGATGAGATGAAGAATACTTGAAATACCACGTAAATAAATTATTTACGATTTTATAAATAATAAAATTAAATAAAAAAAAATAAAATTAATTTTACAAGTTTTAAACATTTTAAAATAAAATATATTTTTTAAATGTAAATATTAAAATATAGTTTAACCTTTCATTTATAACCATCTTACCATAGTTTTTTTTTTCCTCTCTCTATCTCTCTCTCTCTCTCTCCCTCCCTCAACGTCAGTCAGTCAGACAGTGTCTCTGAATAATTAAAAAATATATATAAATAACATCTAGTGCTACGGAAGATTTTGCTGCATCATTCGGTGCAGCAAGAAATGCGCAATTTAAACAACCGGAGGGCAGCAAGGCTTTTCCCTGGTGCTACACTGCCATCAGCCCCTTTCGAAGTTAAACAACTTTCCCGACCTCCAAACCATGAGCATTGTTTCAAAAAGAGTGGACGAGAGAATAAAGACCCAGCAGCAAATAAAGAAAAGTTTTTGAGAAAGACCAAGGCAAATTTATTGAATTTTAACTATTTTACCCCGTTCACCACATCAAAGTCCAAACCTCCCATTTTGGTGCCTCTCGAGATTCATCCATCTACTCTTTAAACACAAGCTTCACGTGTCGGAACACAAGGAATCCTCCAAGGACAAGCGAACCTACTGGCTCTCTTCTTCCATGGCGGGCTGGAGCAGGGAGGGCCTCCTAACGAACCGGCCCTGAAAAGAACAAACGAGAACCCGACAACCCAAAGTTTGTTAGATTTCTTTATAGTATTTGTTGTGGTGAAGTGAAATAATTTAAGAGAGAGAGAGAGAGAGAGAGAGAGAAGGGGGGACCGAAACAGAAGAGACAAATCTTACACTTGCCTTCATCCGGGGCCGTTGGTCCGCATTCGCCTTCCGGACCTGGTAGCGGATCTTCTTGGAGAAGAGTCGGGTCCTCCGCTTCTCCTTGTACCTCAGAACACTCGCCTCTCTCACCCCACCACCGCCGCCAGCCTCTGGAAAGAGATCAATGTCTGCTAGTTTGGCCTGCCAAGTTATCAATAGGACACAAAGAGTCACAACATAGAAGAAAATATCCAGCCTTGAAATATTTTCCTCATCCAGCTGGTGAAATATCAAGACATAGCTAAAAACATCACTAGTGGGGATGTTGGTGGTTTCTAATAGAGATCTCTGATATCAAATTATCAAAAAGGAAGGGAAGGGAATTTAGATTCATACAAGAGCTTCAGCAGAGGAATGCGGCGAGTCGGGCCCATCGGCGAACACAGATCCACAATCAGCCCAAGCCTTGAGGACGTCCTCATGGTTCAATTTGAGGCCCAATCCAGACTTGAAGTTCCTCTGTCTGCTGGCGGCGGCAGCGGTGGTGATGGTCTGCAGGTCGCCCACTTCCTCCATCTCCACTTTCTTCTTTGCCGTCGTCGTCGTCATCGTTTCTTCTTCTTCTTCTTCTCTGATGACGGCGTTGAGGCCTTAAATTTGGGGACAATCTCTTGCATGGGAACCGCCGGGAACCTCCACCAGTCCCCATCGTCGGAATGCCTCAATGCCCGCTGAATGATTCTTCGAGACTGAAACCCAAGCCCGAGTTCGAACTTGCCGCCCAAGTCGAACACCATGGAATTGATGAGGGAATTGTAATGGCTGGAGGCTTCCTCGCTGTCGGTATTGGCGGTGGTGTTCATGCTGAGGTTGCCCATGATGCTATCGATGCCCTCTTCGACCTCCTCATCGAGGATGGATTCTGCGTCGAAGTCCTCCTCGAAGGGGTAAGGAGAGATGGGCTCTCGGAAGTCGTTGCTCACCGGGCTCGTGCACTCCTTCGGGAGGGGACTCCTCAGCTTGGGCTCGATTCGGAAGGCTGGTTTTTCAGGGGATGGCTTGCGGATGAGGAATGCGGCGTCGCTGAGGACGGGGAAGGGAGGGAGGAGCTCGGAGGAGGTCTCGGCGAAGGAGTCGAATAATGGCTTAGTTTGCTTGGATAGCTTCCTCGTGCTCTTGGTCGAGAAGATGTTAGGGTAGACGGTGGAGAGAAGGGCGGCGGCCTCATTGTAGGTCTGGTTGGGCCTCTTTCGAGGGGTTCGAGCCTTCTTGATGGAGATGGTACGCGAGGAGTTGCTCGCCTCCGAGAGAGTGGAGGAGGGGGAGGAGGTGTGGGAGGAGCGGGAGGACGACAAGGAGGATTTCACGATGCCGAGGTCGATGTCGAGGTCGAGGTCGAAACCATAAGCTCGGCTACCGCCGCTGCTAAGGCACGAAGACATTGCTGCTGCCTCCAAGAAGCTACAGAATAGTGATGTAGCAGAGTCTATGGGACTTAGAATCCTATAATTTGGATAGGGATGGGATTGGACATCGCAGCAGATGGTCCTAAAACTCTAAACCCAGACGTAGTTTAATAAAAAGGGAATGAGGGAAATGGAAGCAAAATTTAGACTTGGACAAAACCCTAAACCCCACCTCACAGAAAATATTTATATAATTTAGAGGTCGCTAGAACCCTGAACCCGGAACCAGAACCGAATCGAGTAGGGGGAAAAAATCTCAATAAATCATAGCCGAAAGCCCCAATCGAATTCCATGAAAAGGGTCTCAGGGAAACACTTAAAATCCAGATTTTATGAGAGAAAAAGAAAAAACCGACCTTTTGGGAACGATCTCTCTCAAACCTAATAAAACCACAAATAGAGAGAGATGGGGGGATTAGAAAAGACCACGATTGGATCCCCGGATGCCCGAGAACGCCGGCCAAAGTCGCTCCAAGAACCGAAATTTACCCCTGAAAAAAAGAGAATGAAACGAACCGTTGATCAGAAATGGAACCTTTCAATCCCAATATCATCACCGAAGACTCCCGGCTTCAGAACAGAAGAACAAACAGGGCAATCGCTTCTTCGGAAACCAGCTAGAATTCGATGGCCAAAGGAGTACGATTTCCTGCGAACAGTGAAACGGAACTGAGAGACGGCGAGAAAGGGGAGGAATGATGAGTCGGAAAGGCGTAAAAATCCCGCAGAGGGCGGAGAAGAGGCAAGGAGGAGTGCTTGTCCTTTTTAGAGAGAGGAAAACAGGGGAAGCGACGAGGCTCGCTCTCATCAGCCGGGCACCTGTGGACCACCGCGCGCTCCTCACCTATTCTTTTCTCTCCGCCTCATGTAATTAATAATTATTTCCTCTTGCGGTGCGACCCCAATGCCCCTTGCCGTATGCTGACAAAGGTTTGGTACTTGGATGATGCCTTTGCAACCCTGCTCCCAAAATTAAAAAGAAAAATATTTACAGATGCTTCATTTAATATTGTAAAATATAATATAATTATATGATCTATGTTAGCATCCATTTATAATGATGCTTCAATTCACTTGCTATGAATTAAAATCATCCTAAAATAGATGCCATTTGTATTCTTAATTAGCTTAATTATAAGTGCTTATAAGTTTTTTTTGGCCGCACGTAATTGTTTTGATCAAAATTTTACTTAAATTTGAATCAATAAAAAGTAATATTACATTAAGAAATTTACATTCAAGTCCTAAGGTGCGACTAGCTTGAGCTAGATAATAAATCTACTATACAAATATCATCATGCAAAAATAGTTCATATTTTTTTAATGTGATAAAAAGTTTGTTAATAATTATTGAGTATGTATTTAATTTGTTATTAAAAATATAAAATTTTATTTTATTTTTGGTACATCTATTCTACTGTAGTGTTAAAAGCAAACTTTCTAATAATGTATAAGGCTTTTATAACATGTGCAAAATGTAACGTGATATTGGATAAAATTATAACTTCAATTGTCAAACATCCATGCAAGGTCTCACATTGCTAGGTTGCTCGATTTAATAACTAAGGGCTATTTTATTTATAATATAATTGTTTAAATATTCTCTTATCGTTTTAGTTCTGCAATGATATTGTGGGACTTCCCTTGATATGTTGATTGCTAAAATTCCAACAAATCAAGATTTTAGTTCCTTTAATTCCATTTAGGAGCTTGGTAGTCCGGATGAATCATTAAGCGTATGAATTGAGATGGAAGATATTACAAATAAAGAATGTCATCAAATATTAAATAGTTATAATATAAATAAAGTTTTGATTATAAAATTAAAATAAAACATTAAATTTAACCATTAATTAACAAAAATAGTCATTATAGTGGAAAAAATCTATGTGATCACAATGAAATAATCAGTAATGATGCTTTTGAAATTCCGGCTTGAGAGTGGTGCACATTGGGATTCAGATAGCGCTCGCAGGGACCACCCCGATGCCCCAAGTTAGTGAAAATCTTCAGCAATCAGATGAGAGAAAAAGGCTCTAGCTGAAGGATCTTCATTCTTAAGATGATTTCTCAAGAACAAATTCTAGGCTTAGATTGCCTTCAAGAGTGTACTTGGGGTTATGCGCTGCCGAGAAGGTGAGTCGTTATCTAATCGGTTACGAAGATCGGCAGGTGATAAAGCTGATGGGCGTTTTATCGAAAAATCTAGTTGATCATGGATGGAGTGTTGTATTTGGCTTCCATTTCTATTTAGGAAAGCTTATTATGCAATCTTTACGATCAAGGTGATTCATCGTTCGAGATATTCGGCGTGATTTGAAGTAGCAATGGCGTTTATGTTGAAAGGATGAGGATTGATCCTGGCAAGGTATGAAGATAGCTCGGTCCTGTCGAGATTCTGAGATAGCTCAGTCCTGCCAAGATTCGAAGATCAACTCTAGTATCGGCATCAAGACTAACGATGGCATCGGTACTAATTCTGGAGTCGGTAAGGAGACCGACTCTAGTATTGGTGCCGAGACCGACTCTAGTGGTTCAAACATGGTTTGATCACCCAAATCGAAGATAACTCATCTTTATCAACTCGATCTTTGTCATCTCCCTCGTTTATTGATGCAATGATAATTTTCTTCTACATCAAGTAACAAATAAGATATTAAATTTAGATTTAGCTGCCTTACGTTGCTTAATAATTAGCGTTTCTACATTGCATATATTTAAACCCAATATCCCTTTCTAATAATAATAATAATAATAATAATAATTTCCTCAAGGCAGCACCGTCAGATGGCGTGGTTCTTCCAGAATCGAGGGGCAATTCTCTCTGGATTATTAGAGCCGTGTCCCACGGCAGCGACGGTTTATTTATCTCAGGATGCAGCCAACGCTCCCTCATTCGCCCGAGTGGATTGTTATTGCCACGTGGCCTGATCTTTATTGGCCGTCAGCCTTTCACGTGAATCGACGAGAGGTTCTGATGATATCTATCTTCGGATCTCGCAAAGGACGTTCATGTCTTCGTCTCGAACGGTTTGGTCGCTGGTATGCGGTCGTTTTGGGTCACACGTTGCGACTCTTGGCTTCAATCACTGGCGATGAGAGACCCTTCACCTCCACGAGAGTTTGGCTTGGCGACCAAAGGATTGGTACCGTTTGAATGACTAGAATTTTTGCGGTCAGGAAGCGAAGTGCATCAGAGAGGCTCTTCGCTAAAGATCTCTAAAAGTTATCTACTGTACGTGTCTCACGTTCGTAGATATTTTGAAACATCTGGAATGGTTCGCAAAATATCATGGAGAACTTTAAGCAGCATTTTAGAGATTACGCATAACTTTATAATAATAGTAATAATAATAATATCATTTCATACAAGACATTAAAGTTAGATTAAACAAAAAAATAATAAGATCAGTTTCTAAATAATAATAATATTATTATTATTATTATTATTATTATAAGTAGAAAACATGTAATCATGACTTAAAACCTGAGGAAGATAATTAGTTTTTTTTTTTTTTTTCTTTTGGGAGTAGAGGATTATTTGACCAATTTACTAAAACTGTGCTAATCCATGAAATAATATCCTCCACCTGGACTAAGAGACGATATCCTATCCATCTGGAATCCACTTCATGGATAAAGTCATAACTTGAAAAATTTTAGAAACCATAAAAAAATTATTTCATTAAAAAAATCTAATAGAAAGTAAAATTCCCAGACAAAACTGATAGTAATCGGTATTATTTGGCCCTAGACCCATGCATTCACCATCTGTCTTTAAGGATATACATTTAAGAGAGTATCCCTTGTGCCATGCGCATTACCACTGAAGATAATTAGAACACTTGAACTTCTTCCCTGGTGCCATTTATTACTTAACCAGCATCCAACTGACCTTTTGACTAGGTCTCTCTAATTGATGTCTCATATAGCCAGCCACTTGTTATTGGATAAACCCCAGGCACAAGATATATAGACAGTCCTACCTCCATGATGCATGGGACCTCTCCCTACCTAGAGAGAGAGAGCAATCATAAACCTCTTGTACGTACTGAACAATTCAAACCCAAAGGGAAGATCATTTAATTTTAAGAATCCTTCATCTGCTCCAAATATGACTCCAATTATCCCAAGCTCATCTCTTTTAGTCTCAAGTGGATCTCATTGGTTGATTGGACTCTGAGACAGATATTCAAACGTTCATGCATTGCTCTCGGTTCGAGTAATGTTATTTTCTCCATTGTCTTTCAGAATCTTTGGCTCAAAGTAATACAAAGCCTGTACGTGTTGCTGTTTTATTGGCAGAACGTAATCTTCTAAAAATCCAACGCGCCATGATTCGTCGTCCTCCAAAGTCAGCGTCACCAAATTCAGCTCGCGTTTATCCCTTCCATGGTATATATGGCGTGCTTAAGGTCGCCGGCATGGACACGTCGCCCCTTCGAAAACCACAATTCACTGCGGATAATTTGAGTCATGGACCCAAATCCATGAAAGCCCCTCGTTCCAATAGCATCAAAGTTTTTTCGGCTGGAAATCGTCTTATCTGATCGCTGAATTTCGTGGCCGTGGCCTCTCTTTGCTGCACTAATTATTAACGTGGGGATAAGTTCTCAGTTGTGTCAACCATCAAATCTAGAAACTGTACGTCCCTCGTGTAATAGAATATCTAGATAAACCATTAGAGAAGGAGAGTGGTGGGGAAATTAAAGGGGCATTGCTTGGGTTTTGGAACCGTTGAAAATTCTCTCTCTTGCTCTAAATAGGTTTCTACGCTCTCATAAAATAGTTAATTAACAGAGAAGAAATAATATTTAGAATATAATTTGTTTTGCTTAAATGTAAAAAGTTGAAAGTGGTTTGCAAACAACTGCTTTATATTCTTCTTGAAGTGCACTTTAACGAAGAAAAAGTCAAATCCAAATGTGATAAAAATCAGCAAAATAATTGAATAAAATCATATATATATATATATATATATATATATATATATATATATATATATATATATATATATATATATTCCTTTTATGTGGACCCAATCTTCTTTAATCAGTATGGATGTATTTTAGCTCGTGGAGCATTTTCTTTATTCCTTTCTTTCTTTTAGCAGAGAAATAGTAATGGAAGCGCCATCTCATCCAATATGCTGTTAAAAGACAAAATAATTTAAATAATTTCTATCTAGTATACTTAGCAACTATTTCATTCTCGTGACAAATGAGTTTTTCTTTTTTAAAAAAAATATATAAATGTATTATAGCAATTGGTTATTCTTATGCTTGATTCGTGCAATCCTTGTTAAAAAAAAGAAGAAGAAATGCATCTTAATATATTAAAAAGAAAAGTCAAGAGTGCTTTTTATAGATGTTCTTCATGGCACTATTAGTGTTTCAGGTGCATGAATGGAAACAACCCTATCTTCCTTAATTCGGAGTAAGAACATATCTGACATGTTTCCTTAATTTGGAGGATTTGCCAACGAGGAGATGGAGAATCAAGCTTTTATTAATCCTAATCTGCCAAACTAATACGCATGCAACAAAGAAGGGCCTAGAACGCCGGTAGCATATCATTGTCCAAAGCTTAGCCTGGCCCATTAAGCCATTTGTTCCTAAAAAAAGACTTTGTACACCGTATTCGGTGCAGCAAGTCCTATGTGGACTGCACCATTCCTTCTTATTAGTCCACATGTATACGATATTTATTAAAAAATGTTAAGACATCTTTACAATATCTAGAAAGCAAAAAAAAAAATTATGACACCCCAGTTTTAAACTTACGACACCGTAGTTATAAAATTAAGACATCCGTTAGAAAGCAAAAAAAAAAAATTACGACACCCCAGTTTTAAACTTATGACACCATAGTTATAAATTAAAATACCCATTTAAAAGCAAAAAAAAATTATGACATCCCAGTTGTAAATTTACGACACCATAGTTATAAAATTATGACACTCACTTAGAAAACGTATATGTACACAATTTTTTTAAAAAAGCTATTTGACATACATTAATACCCATCTTCCATTTATGATCATGAAATTCTTTGATTCCGAGAGCTTTAGTGAATGGGTCGGCTAGCTTTAGTGAGCTTTATTTCAACGCACTATAGTACCTCGGTGCATGGTGCCCAACTATCCGCGACTTAGAGAGTGCAATAGGCTGCTGAGAGCACTTGAAGGCTGATTTGGTAGGAAGCCAAGTACTTAGATTGGGTGGATTCACCAGGCCATTCGGTCATAGGAGAGTAGGGTTTAAAGATCTTCTCTTTCCATTCAATGGGGTCTCCTATGGCGTGTAAGGATGTCACTTGTGTCATGACCTATGAAGAAGAAAAGTGAAGAGATCCCTTATTTTTTTTTAATTTCAAACTTTTTTTTAACAATCCTCCACAAACATTTTAAATAAAAATAAAAAATAAAATAACATTAATATTTGAGGGCATCTTATATTGCGTAATAGGTGAGGTGTCCTGTGAACTTGAACCCCACTTAGTATTGATTGTATACATCTGAAGGAACCATAGTGGATTAAACATTGAACTAGGTCCTTGACTCAGAATTCTACTAATCACATACACAGTATGGATCAATTGGGTTTATGTGGTCAGCGCATATTAAAGGCCTTACGCCTAGTACCTTGATTTTTCATAAGAATTCCTTAAAGTTAGCCCAAACCTTTAGTCATGGCTTAATATGATGATTCTTATATAGGTGAATCCCCAAGGGTATTTATGACTAATACCCTGCAGATAACTTACCTGGATCCATTAAGAGTATAGCTCAACTTTACACAAATTTACTTTGTTACTTTATAAGAGCACTCATCATATGGATGAGATGAAATTTTTTTAAAATTTGTGCTCTAATACGATCATTCAATCAGCTTTGTCTCTACCACATTGAACCTCCTTCATAGGATCTCCAATCACAAAGGTTGGGTATCTACTGCTGATGACGAAATAATGGGCTTAAGCCCCATTCCCCTCGATGAGTCTAGGACTCCACTCCTAGATAATTCTTTGGTTAATAGATATTTGAAATTCTTCTCGAATTTGATAAATTTCAAGGAGATAACATCATTTAATCACGATATGAAATTATGATGATGAGGCTAGAGCTTCATACTTCATTGATTTTGAGACAAAATCTAAATCAGTAAAATACTTCAATAATTTTGGAGTCCATCTATGCTGCTGATGTGATATTGGCTCTCTTTCGAAGAAATTAACAAGGAAGGCATAAGCAGATCTTTTAATCCTTTATTTTAAATTTAATTTTTTATTCTTTGATGTTTACTAATCTTTTTCTTTGGGCATCTGAAAGAGTTATTGGGTTGCACCTCCATATGATTCGGATTGAGCTGGGTCATTGTACCTTGGGAACAGATCGCCAATAACCTGTACGAAGGAGCAAAAACTAATCCTTAGGGCAGTGTCTAACACGCCTTTATCCAGGCTTGATTCTCAACTTATTTTGATTTTAATTTCTTTATGCATTTAAATTTTTAGAATAAATTTTTATATAAATTATTAATTAACAAAATGTTTATTTGGTGGTTCATCACATTGCATTTTCCTGAAATAAATTCTTTTGTGATGGAGTCCTTAGAATCATAATCAATCAATAAAGAGAGGGTTTATTGAGTGGTTCTTAAAATAGTCGCGATCAAATTATTTATAGTTATAGGACAACTATGTATCAAGTAAAGGTCGTTGTATGTCATATGGATTGGTTGTTCTCTTTACCAAGGAGTGTGGTGACACTGGTATGACATGCAGGTGAGGTGTATGACATCTCACTGAACGTGACCAATCTGCGGAACACTCTTCTACCAAGAAGTATTTGTGAAGGGATATGGATATAAGTGTCCTTCTGACCTGAGATCACTATGGTAGCTTGCAAGCAACCTACTGTACTTTAATGCTGGACTACCTGGATTTTTAATCTAGTGACAGAAGGTTTCTTGGTGCAGTAAAGTACTTATGGAGCAGTGAGTGGATCAAGATGGGATTGACCCCTCCAAATAGTTTGGAGTAAATGTCTCATTATGTTTCAATTTGACAAAATCTTGGCCATGATATTCTTTGTGAGAAGTCACAGGACTTGTGAAGATTGGGACACTTTATGGATGAGCTGATTAAGGGTTGGCAGTTAAACCCTAAAGTCATCTTGAGTATTGAGGATCAAAAGAATGAATTATATGGTAACCATATGCCAAAGGTTCTTAATTATTGCTATGCAACCTTCGACCTATCCGGACGTCAGGTGTCATTGCTAGATAGCGACTTTGATTAGTATTGAAAGTGTTTCAGTGTTACTGGCTTAGTGTTCGAACCTATAGGTCATACACCATAGGGGATTCTACGTGACTGGATGATTGAGAAACTAAATGTTAGTAAATTAATTAAAGGATTAAATTGGTAATAATATTTCTAGTTAGCTCAATTTGATTGAGCTATGAATATCTGGGTCAAATCAAATAGGATTTGGTTTGAGCTCAAATACTACAGAAAATACTGAAATAGCGACGCAAGTTTAGCGACGCATAATTGTGTCGCTAAATTGCGACCACTTTGCGATGCCTCTGTGACAATAAAATATTGCGACGCAATTAGCGACGCATTAGCGACTCAATTAACCAGAAAATCAAAAAAAATTAATATTTTAATATTGCGACGCAAATAATGCATCGTAATATTTTTAAATTAATTTTTTTAAAATTTAGATATCGGAAAAAAATATTGCGACGCAACTCAGTGCGTCGCAATGTTTTGAACAGAATTAAATATGTTAAATAGCGACGCATTAGCGATGTAATAAAATAGAAAATTAGAGAAATTATTTTTAATTTAGCGACGCACCAATTGCGTCGCAAATAATTTAAATGAAATTAAATTTTATAAAATTTAAATATCAGAAAAAAACATTGCGACGCAACAGTGCGTCGCAATATTTTTAAAAGAATTAAATATATTAAATAGCGACGCATTAGTGACACAATAAATAAGAAAATTAGAAAAATTATTTTTAATTTAGCGATGCATCAATTACGTCGCAAATAATTTAAATAAAATTAAATTTTTTAAAGTATAAATATTTAAAAAATATTGCAACGCATTTAGTGCGTCGCAATGTTTGAAAAAAATTAAATATTTAAATAGCGACGCATTAGCGACGCAAGAAACCAGAAAAAAATTAAAATTATTTTTAAATTTAGCAACGCAATAAATGTGTCGCAATTATTTTAAATAAAATTAAATTTTATAAAGTATAATATGAGAAAAAATAATTGCGACGTAACACAGTGCGTTGTAATGTTTTTAAAAATTAATTATGTTAAATAGCGACGCATTAGCGACGTAATAAACCAAAAAATTAATTAAGAAAATTATGTTTTAATATAGCGACGCACTTGTTGCATCGTAATTATAATAATTAAAATTAATTTTTTATATAATATTATCATATTAAAAAATTACCATGCTACCCTTTGCGTCGTAATATATTTAAAAAAATTAATTATGTTAAATAGCGATCGGTCCAAAATTGATCATGGCCGATCGAAATAAGGGCTTGGATCGATCGCAATCGTGGATCGTCACCGATCGGACCGATCGCCACGGTCCGAGATTGGTCGTGGCCGATCGGGATTACGGCTTGGATCGATCGCAACCGTCGGATCATCGCCGATCTTGGACCGATCGCAACGGTCCGGGATCGGTCGTGGCCGATTGGGATCAGGGCTTGGATCGATCGCAACCATCGGATCATCGCCGATCAGACCGATCGCCACAGTCCGAGATCGGTCGTGCTTGATCGGGATCACGGCTTGGATCGATTGGAACCGTCGGATCGCCAGCAATATCGGACCGATCGCATCGGTCTGGAATCGGTCATGGCCGATCGGGATGAGGGCTTGGATCGATCGCAACCGTTGGATCGTCACCGATCGGACCGATCGCCACGGTCCGAGATCGGTTGTGGCCGATCGGGATCACGGCTTGGATCGATCGCAACCGTCGGATCGTCGCCGATCTTGGACCGATCGCAACGGTCCAGGATCGGTCGTGGCCGATCAGGATTAGGGCTTGGATCGATCGCAACCATCGGATCGTCGCCGATCTTAGACCGATCGCCACGGTCCAGGATCGGTCGTGGCCGATCGGGATCAGGGCTTGGATCGATCGCAACCGTCGGATCGTTGCCGATCGGACCGATCGCCACGGTCCGAGATCGGTCGTGGCCGATCGGGATCATGGCTTGGATCGATCGCAACCGTCGGATCGTCGTCGATCTTGGACCGATCGCAATGGTTCGGGATCGATCGTGGCCGATCGGGATCAGGGCTTGGATCGATCGCAACCATCGGATCGTCGCCGATCGGACCGATCGCCACGGTCCGAGATCGGTCGTGGCCGATTGGGATCACGACTTGGATCGATTGGAACCGTCGGATCGCCAGCGATCTTGGACCGATCGCAACGGTCCGGGATCGATTGTGGCCGATCGAGATCAGGGCTTGGATCGATCGCAACCGTCGGATCTTTGCCGATCGGACCGATTGCCACGGTCCGAGATCGGTCGTGGCCGATCGGGATCAGGGCTTGGATTGATTACAAATGTCGGATCGTTGCCGATCAGACCGATCACCACGGTCCGAGATCAATCGTGGCCGATCGGGATCAGGGCTTGGATCGATTGCAACCGTCGGATCGTTGCCGATCTTGGACCGATCACAATGGTCCGGGATCGGTCGTGGCCGATCGGGATCAGGGCTTGGATCGATCGCAACCGTCGGATCGTCGCCGATCGGACCGATCGCCACGGTCCGAGATCGGTCGTGGCCGATCGGGATCATGGCTTGGATCGATTGGAATCGTCGGATCGCCAGCGATGTCGGACCGATCGCATTGGTCTGGAATCGGTCATGGCCGATCGGGATGAGGGCTTGGATCGATCGCAACCGTTGGATCGTCACCGATCGGACCAATCTCCACGTCCGAGATCGGTCGTGGCCGATCGGGATCACGGCTTGGATCGATCGCAACCGTCGGATCATCGCCGATCTTGGACCGATCGCAACGGTCCGAGATCGGTCGCGGCGATCGGGATCAGGGCTTGGATCGATCGCAACCGTCGGATCGTCGCCGATCTTGGACCGATCGCCACGTCCGGGATTGGTCGTGGCCGATCGGGATCAGGGCTTGGATCGATCGCAACCGTCGGATCGTCGCCGATCGGACCGATCGCCACAGTCCGAGATCGGTCGTGGCCGATCGGGATCATGGCTTGGATCGATCGCAACCGTCGGATCATCGCCGATCTTGGACCGATCGCAACGGTCCAGGATCGGTCGTGGCCGATTGGATCAGGGCTTGGATCGATCGCAACCGTCGGATCGCCGATCTTGGACCGATCGCCACGGTCCGGGATCGGTCGTGGCCGATAGGGATCAGGGCTTGGATCGATCGCAACCGTCGGATCGTCGCCGATCGGACCGATTGCCACGGTCCGAGATCGTCGTGGCCGATCGGGATCACGGCTTGGATCGATCGCAACCATCGGATCATCGCCGATCTTGGACCGATCGCAACGGTCCGGGATCGGTCATGGCCGATCGGGATCAGGGCTTAGATCGATCGCAACCATCGGATCATCGCCGATCTTGGACCGATCGCAACGGTCCGGGATCGGTCGTGGCCGATCGGGATCAGGGCTTGGATCGATCGCAACCGTCGGATCACTTATAATTACTCTTGCGACGTCGTAGCGACGCATTTTAGAAAAAAATAAACAAATATTGCGACGCAATGTATGCGTCGCAATATTTTTAGTCAATATAATTTTTATCAGTATTAATAAATAAAAAAATATAATATTGCGACGCATTTGCATCGCAATTATTTTTAAATAAATATATCTAATTAAAATATTAAAAAATTATTGCGACGCAATAAGGCGTCGCAATAATTATCATAAATTATTAATATTAACATTAATAAATAATTAAGAATTTTTGCGACTCTATAGCGACTCATTTTAGTAAAAAATTAAACAAATATTGCGACGACACTTATGCATCGCAATTATTTTAAGTTAAAAAAAAATTTTTCAGTCTTAAAAATAAAAGCAATATAATATTGCGACGCATAAGTTGCGTCGCAATGTTTTTAAAATAAATTTATGTAATTAAAAATTTTATAAAATATATTGCGACGCAATTTTTCATCGCAATTATTAACATTAATTATAAATATTATTATTTATAAATATTAAAAAATATTGCGATGCCTTAGCGACACATTTTTTTTTAAAAAAAATAAACAAATATTGCGACGAAATATATGCATCGCAATTATTATTAAAATACATATAGCTGATTAAAAATATTAAAAATTATTGCGACGCATTTTTGCGTCGCAATGCTTAGAAAATAAAAATAAATTTCCCGCGGATGTTGGCGCCAAGTTAGCGACGCATTAGCGACGCAATTATTGGCGTCGCTATTTTTTCATAAATTAATAATAAAATAATATTAACGATGCATTAGCGACGCACTAATGCGTCGCTAAGACAGAATAAATTAAAAAAATATTGCGACCATTAGCGACGCAAATAATTGCGTCGCTAAGAACTTATATATAAACCGCCCTCTTCTTCTTCTTCCCCGTCTTGACCTAGCCGCCGCCGCCGCCGTGCTCAAAAAAAATCCGGCTCCCACCTCGCTCCTCCGGCTCCCCGGCGTTCTCATCCGACTCCGGCTTCTTCTCTCGACGAAGGTAAGCCCCTACACTATAAAAAAAAAAAATTTTTAATGATTTCCCTCCGGCCACGGCCGCCGTGGCCGTCTTCTCCGGCCACGGCCGCTGCCGTGGCCGGCAGTGGCCTGGCCACGGTGGCCAGGCCACTGTAAAAAAAAAAAATTTTTTTTTAACAGGGGGGGGGGGAAACCCCCCCCCTTTTTTTCTTGTCCGGCCACGGCCGTGGCCGCGGCCGGACAAGGCAAGCCGCGGCCACGGCCGCTGCCGTGGCCATCTTCTCCGGCCACGGCCGCTGCCGTGGCCGGCAGTGGCCTGGCCACGGTGGCCAGGCCACTGTCAAAAAAAAAAATTTTTTTTTCATAACAGGGGGGGGGAAACCCCCCCCCCCCCCCCCTTTTGTTTCTTGTCCGGCCACGGCCGTGGCCGCGGCCGGACAAGGCGGCCACGTGGCCGTCTTCTCCGGCCACGGCCGCTGCCGTGGCCGGCAGTGGCCTGGCCACGGTGGCCAGGCCACTGTCAAAAAAAAAAATTTTTCTTAACAGGGGGGGGGGGGAAACCCCCCGCTTTTTTCTTGTCCGGCCACGGCCGGACAAGGCGGCCACGGCCGCTGCCGTGGCCGGCAGTGGCCTGGCCACGGTGGCCAGGCCACTGTCAAAAAAAAAAAAATTTTTTTTCATAACAGGGGGGGGGGAAACCCCCCCCCTTTTGTTTCTTGTCCGGCCACGGCCGTGGCCGCGGCCGGACAAGGCGGCCACGGCCGCTTGGCCGTCTTCTCCGGCCACGGCCGCTGCCGTGGCCAGTGGCCTGGCCACGGTGGCCAGGCCACTGTCAAAAAAAAAAAAATTAACAGGGGGGGGGGGGGCCCCCCCCCCCCCCTTCTCCCCCCGGCAGTGGCCTGGCCACGGTGGCCAGGCCACTGTAAAAAAAAAATTTATTATTTAATTTGTATTATTTAATTTGTATAATGTTTATGCAATAATTAATTTAAGCAGAATGTTTATGCAATAGTATTTGTGCATTTGTAACTATTTACATTTGTTATGTCTTGATTATTTATATTCTGCTGCAAACTAAATGATGCATTAAATTATGTAATGCTAAATAAAAAGTCTTGTTGTAATATTATTTAATTTTCAGCAACAAATTATTAGTTTCAATGATTTACATTTTAGTATTCGCAAACATTTGTATTTGACACAATAATCTTAAAAAGTTAGTGATAACATGTATAATTCACAAGAAGTTAAGAATAACAAGCATAAGTTCGATTGTCTTCGGACTTCCATAATCACAACACTTAACCTTTAGACCCGTTTGAGAATTTGTAAGCCTTAGTCTTGCAAATTCTCAAATTGTCCTGGTGGACAGTTTGGGAATATTTCTTGCGACATGTTAGTCTGCTAGTAATCATCGTGGGGTGAGATTTCGGTTTGTATTTGCTCATACGTTCTCCTAGTGTGGCTTATATACCACACATTTAGGAGAACATATGGGGAAATGCTGCCGAAATTTCAATGTAACCGATCGATGATAATTAATAGCAGAATAACATATCACAAAAAATATTCTTGAATGGGATAGGGCCTTACCTAGGTAGAATTATTTAAGACACTTGAATGCTTGTGAAGTCTCATGATTAAACGGACCGCCTTGCGGCCCGACCCAAACTCAAGCCCTCCCATTAGCCATGAACCTGTGCATCGGTCCTTGCTAGCACGCCAAGGATCGTAGCCGTGGCTCGCCCTTGCATGGTAGGGACCTTAGTTGCCTAAAAAAAATTGGTTTACTTATAAATGATTTAAATGGTTGTTATTAACCTTAGTTGTGACCAAGAAATAATTTAGTTATATATTTAGTAATACTAATATAGTTTTATTTTGTGGTTTCATTTAATGTTTACCAGACTTTGTATAAGTCGATCAAAATGAGCGGGGCTCGCTCGTGGATGTATGCAAGGATAAAAGATGGCTTGCTTAATCCAGATTTTCTGAATGGATTGGAAGAATTTATCGCATTTGCATGTAGCCAACCTGACTGGATGGATGGCCCTAGGATTAGGTGCCCATGCAACTTCCACAGGTGTCAGAATAAAGCCTACAGAGATGTGGAAACTGTTAAGGTGCATTTGTGTAAGAAGGGGTTTGTTCCTGATTACTATGTTTGGTACTGTCATGGTGAACCAGAGGATATTCCAGCAGCTGTTATAGGC
Source organism: Calamus simplicifolius (assembly GCA_900491605.1). Classification (NCBI taxonomy): domain Eukaryota; kingdom Viridiplantae; phylum Streptophyta; class Magnoliopsida; order Arecales; family Arecaceae; genus Calamus; species Calamus simplicifolius. Next base: position 349,037 of record UESW01001625.1, read on the forward strand.
CAACAAGAGTCAATTCCCGTAGATGAACCATTTGTGAATTTAAACACATATGAACAAATGGTGATGAATGCATCGGGTAATGACTTCAATCAGAATACATTTATGGAAGAACCAAATCCAGAAGCACAGCAATTTTATGATATGTTGCGTGCTGCAAATCAAGAATTGTATCCTGGGTGTGAGGGTCATTCCCAGTTCTCTACAGCTGCTCGAATGTTGAATATTAAGGCAGAACATCGATTATCAGAAAAGGCGTTCAATTCTGTAGCTGGGTTAATCAAAGAAATTTTGCCAAATGATAATGTTGCGCAGACAGTTTTTACGCAACAAAGAAGTTGTTGCGTGGGCTTGGGCTCCCAGTTAATAAGATCGATTGTTGCTTGAACAATTGTATGATATTTTGGGGTGAAGACTCAGAGCTGAGATGGTGTAAGATTTGTGGGCAATCGAGGTTCAAAAACACCGAAGGAGGAGCCGGTACAAGTAGGAGGAAAAGTGTGCCTTACAAGAGGATGCATTACTTTCCTCTTACCCCACGCCTGCAGAGATTATACAGATCTGAGGCAACAGCTGCTGATATGAGATGGCATGCCGAACATGAATCTAAAGAGGATGAAATGCGGCATCCATCAGATTCAAAGGCTTGGAAGCATTTCAATGAAAATCATCCTGATTTCGCTGAAGATATAAGGAATGTGAGATTAGGTCTTTGTACCGATGGCTTCCAACCATTTGGTCAAGCGGGGCAACAGTATTCATGTTGGCCTGTGATACTGACTGTATATAACCTTCCTCCGTGGAAGTGCATGAAAGATACTGCAATGTTTTTAACCGTTTTGG
>UESW01001625.1:352317-385843 GCA_900491605.1 Calamus simplicifolius
TTGGCCTTTTGATAAATGTAAAGAGAAGAAATTTTGGAGTAAATAAGTATATTTCTGAATGTTAATGAGTTTGATTTAAGAAATTGAGAGACTTAAGTTTTAATGGGTTTAAATCACAAGAAAAATCAAGTTTAGTTTGAGTTTTATCCTAAAATGATGTTTTTAGTGGTTGGAGTCGACCTAATTGGAGTGGAGTCGACTCTGGCACGGTTTTAAACTTTCGGCACGCTTTGGAGTCGACCCCTGCAGAGCTGGAGTCGACCCCTACTTTTCAGGAGTCGACCCCTACTTTTCTGGAGTCGACCCCTATTTCTGCTGGAGCCGACTCCCAATCTGTTCGAGCCGACTCCAAGACGGCAGGTTTTTCTGAGTTAAATCTTGAGAAATTCATATTTAATCCGTTTCAAGTCCGATTTGGATGCCGTTTGAACCGTTGGATTTCTAAAATCGAGTTCTTCAAGTAAAGTCTTTTCTTAGAAATGTTACATAAAAGTATCGATTTAAGTAAAAAATGATGATCTGGGCTATAAATCGATTAAAAAAATGCTATATCAGGGGCAAAATGGGAAAAGGCTCCGATGTCAATTGCTAATTGTGTTAAGGGCAACTTGGGAAAGAAAATCTAAGGGCAAAATATCATGGTTATAAGTGAGCCACGTGTTTTCCAAAAAGCGTGCGTTAAGAGTGTTTGAGGGCAAAAGGGAATTTGGCATGCCTTAACCCTTAAGTTTCCAATGACTTGGTCCCCAAGTCATTAGAGAAAAAGGGAAACGTGGGTTCAGCCAGAGAAAAGAAAGAAAGAAAGAAAGAGAGAAAGAAGAGGAGAAAAGAGAGGAAGAGGAAGAAGAAGAAGAAGAAAAAGGAGGAAGAAAGAGAAAGGGAAAGGGAAGCTTGGGGTTTGTGCTCGACTCCAGGTAAGCTATAGCTTCCCTAGATCTTGTATGACTTTAGATTTTCTTAGATTATTGTATTTTGAGGTAATAGTAGAAGTAATCTTGAGTAGAGAAAGGGTGGAAGAAAATAATGAGATATTAGAGGATAGATCATGTATGCATGCATGGTTCGTGGGAAAACCTCGTGTGGAGGTAATCCTAATAGCTATCGTATCTGTATGTTGACGTAGGTCAAGAGGGTTATTCCAGGGAGCCGGAATACCAGAGTTGAGTACCAGTACCAGTCGAGGAGTAACCTACTAAGGTGAGTGGGTTTCTCATCTAGCAATGAGAAGTTAATTTGAGCTAGTATAATGAGATTAATACCTAGTTATGGTATGTTATGTTTAGCAGAGTATTATGTATGTTTTAAATATGAGAAATGAGAACCTAGTATATGATATTCTGATAATGAGTTTGAGCATGAGTTTTGAGCATAAACACATAAGCATGAGTTTCGATGAGGGGATTTTTAATGTATACATGGCATATTTGCATGATAAAGCTTTACAAATGATGTATGTATCATACTGAGCATCAGGCAGCTAGGGGGCTGATCACCCTTTAGACTGTACTGTAGCATGAGCATTGCACACTACTATCGAGCCGGCACCTCCTTGCGAACAGATCGTACGATGAACCCCAGAATCAGGGGTGAGTGCACGCTTAACCAGCCAGTGGGGCTGGTTGTGAGCAGCCCGTGGGGGCATGAATCATAGCTCAGTGGAGCTGATTACTATATATAGCCCGTGGGGGCAGAGAGAAAACCCGAGGTTCCAGGGTTAAGGAACAAAGCACTTTGCCAGGTGAACCGCACGGGTAAGGGGTGCTATTTGTGCGGGGATCCTGTTGCTAGTCACGCACCCGATGAGAGTACACCTAGAAGGGCGACTGTAGGGTGGTACCTCAGAGGCATTACACACACAGCCCAGCATCATGAGATCTAAAAGCATATGTTGTGATATAAAAAGGGCCAATGGGCCAAATAGTTATCCCGAGAGGGAGAGCTTACTTGAGATGCCAGTGGGCAAGCAGATCCCGATGGGAGTCTGGGTTGTAGATAAAGAATGCATATCTTCATATTGTAATGCATGGATTTTTATCTTAATGAGTTATCTTTCAGTGAAAAGTTATTATAGAGTATTTCAGTACTGATATGTTATTTGAAGAATAAGCTACATTTTATTTTATCTGATATCATGTTAAAAATGTACTTTGAGTTGTACAAGCTAAATAGTTCAGCATACGATTGAAATTAAGAGGTTATGGTTCTCTATTTCTCCATAGTTAGATGGTTATCCAGTCACTGGGACTTAGGTCTCATCCCTCTATGATTTAAATGTTCTTTCAGATCAGTGAGTATTTCTGCCAGGATCACAAGATAAGCAGGACAGACCCTTAGCTGGTGAAGCTTGCTTGGATGCAAGAGTGTATAAATGCTAGCCTTGTATATTGAGAGAGTGTGGTTTGATATTTGTATTTTGTATATGTGTATGTGTACAGTGAGATGTAATGATGTTTTAGACCTTTTTGGATATGAATACGAGACTTATGTTTTGGAGAAAATTATGAGCATGATGTGTGCACTTAGGATTTTGATGTCGATTGTGAATGTGATCTTGTAAACTGCCTGAGGAATGTCATGAAAAATATTATCTGAGCAGGTTGATGCTTAGTGTTGATTGAGTGATTTGTGTATATAATTGAGATGAAAATGAAAAGTTTTTAACAGGATGTGTTTTCGTGTGTCTGCCACTTATGATAATTAGTTGGGGTTCTCTAGCTCTTTATGGAGCGCTACATAAAGACTAGTAAAACTCTATCCGATTACCACAAGTGTGCAGGTGTGCTGTCGGTGGCCCCAGAGAGGAGGGGGAGCTGACATATAGGTCACAGACCATAGGGAATTCTACCTAGATGATTGAGAAACTAAATGTTAGTAAATTAATTAAAGGATTAAATTGGTAATACGATTGCTAGTTAGCTCAATTTGATTGAGCTATAAATATATGGGTCAAATCAAATAGGATTGGTTTGAGCTCAAATTTAGGTAAGCCTAATGTTAACATTCCGTTTAAATTCAAATTATGAATTTAATTAAATTTTAAACTAATTTTAATTTTAAGTTTGAAGTTTGAATTTTGAATTCAAAATTTTAAGTTTAATTTAAAATGGATGTTACCCTTATTCTTTAAAAAGTTGAAAAGAAGATGAAGGGTTTTTTTCTTAACGTTTTAACTGAAAAAGCGGTTTTTAACTGAAAAAGAAGATGAAGGGTTTCTTCTTTTAACTTCCAACCTTTTTTGATTTTTGGCTAGGAGATGAAAAGTTTTTAGGGTGAAGGGATTCGACTATAAAGCAAGGGTAAAAGGTTTCCTTCACATCTTTTAGACAACTCTAAGAGCACCTTGGTCTTGAAAAGAAGAAATCTCGTCGTAGCCTAGCACTTCGAAGAGGCTGGTCAGAACACCTTTATGCGGCTTACAGAAGTTATACCTTTATTGCTGCAAGAGTCATTAAGCAGCTGCGAGAGTCATTAAGCATCCAAAGGTAAAAGATTCAATAGTTATTGATGAAATAGATTTGATATGTACTTTTCTTTTATACCTTTATATCTATAATTTTTATATATTGATCATGTTGTAGGTTGATATTGGATTAGATCCAATATCTTGTTGCTTCCATTGTGTATTTATTTTAAAAAATTTAAAATGCATACATGTAGCCTACAAAAAGATTAACTAACAATGAATAACTTTACAGTTTTTGCATATTATTTTATCTACTTTTCTAGTTAAGAAAAAGTCTATTTGACTTTTATTGGATCTACTTTTAAGTGTTATTAAATGTTCATCTCACTTTTTGAAATAAGTGTTTGCTATTGTTAGATCATACGTCACTACAAAATCTAATAAGATCACACCGGCTTCATTGATATCTCCAAATCTATATCCTCAATGTATCGTTCCATATCCATCCCTCTGTTTTTTCTACATATCCATTAAAATCTCCTTCTATGTATATCTTTTCTTCTTTGGTATTTCTTACATTATTTATCTATGTTTTTCAAAATTGTGTCTTAATCTATTAGTCCAATCCTACTTGAGGTGCATATGCACTAATTATGTTAATTATATTATTCTCAATTATAAGTTTTAATGATATAATTGATCCTCTTTCCTAGTTACCTTAACAATATATTCCTAAAAATTTGTCTACCATTATTCTTACTCCATTTCTATTTTTATATTTTTAGTGTAATATAATTTATATCTTATATTTTATATTTCTCTAAATCTTTCATCTATTCATTTAGTTTCTTATAAGCATATTATATTTACTTTTCTCCTAATAATAGTGTTCACTATTTTCAAGCTTTACCGGTTAGTGTTCTGTTCTAAATTACTACTTTAAGTTGACTATCATGGACTAATTTCTTTATCCGCACTCATTCGTATTACAGATGCAACGCATCTCTTAACGAAAATGTACTAATCTTTTCCATAGTTTGATTTAGTAGATTCATATTTTAGAAATTGATAAATTTTATGCTGACCATTAACTAACTAATGCAATCCTCTTTTATTCAGGCTTGAGATCAATCTTGATGAAGTTAATTCATCCTAATTTGATGCTAATTTAATGCCTCTTCTAAATATATTCTAAGATGATCATCGAAAACCATCCGAATGCAATGAGCTCAGATTGAGATATAAAGACTCAAATATATTATATCATTATAATTACAAAGCACAGCAAGGCAGCTTTCCTATTACGTGACTAATGTTCATGGATCTTTTTGTTAAGCGATTCTAGAGAAATCCAATGGACCATAATGAGTGAATGCTGGCATTAAAAAAATTATTAAAAAATTATAAAAATATATTATAAAAATATCTATGCCATTTAACAGCCAAATACAGTAGAAAATGGGCTGGCTAACCAGCTCTCTCTCTCTTATTTATTTACTTTTATTTCTATTTTGTTTTATTTTATTTGGGTACCGCCCCCTTTGCGCGCTTTTTTTGAGCCGTCGTGGGGGACGGGCCGTTAGAGGAATAGAAAGTGTGGCGTCGGCGATATACGGCGGCTTGCGGGCTGCGGCCATTTGCTTCCTCCTGTTGATCTGCCCTTTTCCCCCCTTGTCCGGCTCTCTTTCCGTTGGATTCTCGAAGTATGAAAAAGATCGCTGCTTTCCCTCCATTTTCTCCCTTTTAATTTTCACTTGATGTTTTTCCTCCATTACTTTGAAACACATTTTGATCTTGCGTCTTGCCTCGCCTTTGGGACCTGGATTTATTTGGAGCTGTTGATATGGAGGGTTTAAAAAAAAAAAATCTGAGTTTTCGTCATCTACGTGTTTGAACGCCTCTATTCGGAATTTGGATATCTTTAGACAGAACTGGAAGAGTGGATGGATGCTTTCAGGATGCTCTGATGCCTCCCTTGGATCAAATTTGATGATTTGATTCTGGCTACTCTTTCTATTGATCCTTATTGATCTAGGACACATGTGTCGAGTTTGGAGAAAATGGCTTCTCCGTTTCAACTAGATATAGAGAAATAGAAAATTCGGGCACTCTCTGCCCTAAGTGTGGGACCTCTTGACTTCTTGATGCAGAAATTGCGATTGCTGAATGTGGGGCTTTGGTTTTGATAAATTTTTGTCAAAAAAAAAAAAAGTTTGATGTGAGTCTGAGTGATCAATCTACAGTATCATATGTATGACCCATATGTCAATTTGATAGGACGTTGGTGAGATTTTTTTTTTTCCAAAATAAATTAGGGCTTACGGATTTGGTTTCGATTTTTTTTTGAACTCGTCCCCGTTAGGAACGCAATCCTCATACTATTGCATTGAATTAAAATACTTACGCCATGCCTCAGTGCACCATGCACACATGCCAGGAGAAGGACGGGGAATGGTCCAGGGTCTTCCACACTCCAGAAATTTTATGAAAATTTTCAGTAGAGAGGACTATATATATATATATATAATGGATATCCAATTGATTGACTGTCCACAGTTTGAAATGTCTAGCATTGATGCAAAGCTCATAGGTTTCACATTTTCATTTTCCACTTATCTATAGTAACAGCTTAAATTTTCATTTTGAATCGAGATATTATGTTGCTGTAAGAATCTTTTGCTCACTAAAATCTATTTTTTTTATGATATTAGTTTCCCAGATCTTTAGGAGTAATTAATGTTATTGTTTATGTAACCTTCCAGCCTTTACATATATATATATATAATCTTTCTTGAAGTTTGTTTCTAGTTTTGCTCAGCAATTTCAGGTTTTCTGATCTGCAGCGCTTCTTTTGGAATGGTTGAAAGGATCAAATTGATGGCAAGTGTATCAATTGGGGAACTAGAAGGTTCCTCAGTGCAAATTTCTCTTCAGTGTTGTTTTTTATGCTCCTGGATGGACAAATTATATCATTCTATATAGAAACATGAGCTGCTGATTATTTAGAAAAGTGCCCCTTCCCCCCTTTTTTAAGTTTTTAGTTGTTTTGATGATTGTTGGATTTCGAAGTTCATCGATACTACTATTTAGAGCAAGGTCATTTGTTATGAATTTTCGGTAGGTTTTCCGGTTCTTTCCAAATCTCGGTTGCTATTGCATGGAGCTTTTATTGTTCTTGATAGATATTTTAGTTTCTCATTCTGTGGTTGCTTCTCTGACATACTGCTCTTCGTTTCCCCTTGTTTTTTTCCTCGATTAGTGGCAAATCTTCATCTTAAAATTTAAATGGGTGTCACCTGCGTCGTACTTCTATGCTTATTTGAAGTCTTAAAGTTGTTCATTGTGATCCTCTCCTGACTTTGGATTTCCTATGGCAAATGCTTGTAGTCATTCGATTCTTTTGACATTAATTACCTGAAATATTTCAGGACTGAGGCCTGCCAGTTTTGATCATTCACTTTTTTTTTTTATGATCAATATATGTTTATGGTAGAGCAGTCCTGTCCAATTGGTCATATACCGTATACAATTATGCATGTTCTAAATGGTTTTCTTTCTTGATAAGTTTTTACTTTTGCATCAAACTAAGAATGCTATCTGTTTTCTCTACCGCATTAATTCTATGCAGGTTAATTTTAAATTGCCTACAAATCTGCTTGACGTCTTTTTGTGAAAGTGCAATGTTGTTATCATTCTTTAGATCCTTCATATATATACTGTGTAAGTTTTAGTTAAGCCAAAATCACAAGCCTTATCCTATCAAGTATAAGCAATGTTGTTAAAGAGTTCTTGATCATAGATTTGTTTACTTTATGATCATGAGCTTCAAATTTTTTTTTTTCCTTCCCCCACAGACCAGCCTTGAGAGCTTCATCAAGGAGCAGTCAGTCATACTAGAGTATATTGAAGTCAGGTGGATCTTATCAGCTGAGGTTGATGGGCTCCAGATACCCATCGCACCAGCTCAGCAATGGCCTCTATGTTTCAGGCCCCCCTGGGCAGCCGAAGAAGAATACCCCGGCAATGAGCACTGCAGCCATGCCTTACACTGGTGGAGATATCAAAAAATCTGGAGAACTTGGAAAAATGTTACTTGCGAGTGCTGGTTCTCGTTCAGGGACTGTCATCTGTAATTCTGGTTGTTGTTCTACCTATTCGTCTGGTCCACTTTCATCCGCAGGGATTCCAGTTACTAGGAGCTTAAGCAGACAGCAATGCCAATCTGGACCTCTTAACAGAAACAGAAATTCATTCAAGAAACCACCCAGTCCCAAATCTGAAGGGCCCATCCCAATGGTTCGCCAGAATTCTAATCCCATTCCTCCGGTGCTACCAGTCACAGGACTCATCACATCTGGATCAACATCCTCAAGCCCACTGAATTCATCTGGTGCCCCTCGAATAGTTTCTGGTCCTCTGGATTCCACTGGGCCAGCAAAGCCACATAGCATTTCCATCGCACACAACCAAGCTGTCACTAAGCTCAGCCACGAGGTTGACAATTCTTTAAAGAGCAATTTCCCCAAAACAATATTGTGGGCTCTGATTCTCCTGTTTTTGTTGGGGTTCCTTGCTGGTGGATTTATTTTTGCAGCTGTTCAAAATGCTATTCTTCTCATTGCTGTTGCTGCTTTATTCGGTTGTGTTGCTGCATTTTTCATTTGGAACGCTTGTTGGGGAAGAAGAGCCATTATAGGATTCATTGCCCACCATCCCGATGTTGATTTAAGAACTGTAAAAGATGGTCAATACATCAAGGTCTCTGGGGTATGTATCTTCCTGAGTCACACTGAAGGATTTCCTCTGTTTGAAATTGATGTTTTACTGATTGAACCGAATCCTAATTGCCACTGCAAACGTTTTCTTTTTTGCTTGACCAGACCTCTTATTAAGTTCTTCCACAAGTTTAACTTATTGAATTTCAGCTCTGACTCTTCTGGACTCTTGCTTCTTCTTTTTTTCCTGGAATGTTTGTGTTTTATTTTGTACCTAAAACTATGTGAATTGCCAGTTTGTACTTTGCTGCCCACCTTTTCGCTTATGCTCCTTTTATCCATATATATCAAATATGACCACAAGATAATGAACACCAGTTTAGCAAGCATGGTTGGCTATTTACTGTGAACTTGTGTAACTATCTGATATACGTAAGTGTATTTTAGTACTTTTTGAGGACATGTTTACTTATTTCACCCTTCATCCTCGCCTCCTAAACTACCTCAAAGGCTTGACTTCTTTATCATATTATTACGTGATGAACTGTTATTATTAAAGATCATTTATCAAAAATAGAAATGAAGAATGTTCAAGCTATAGAGTTCTTAGATTTTCACCTGGCTTAATGTAATTGTACTGTGAAGCTAAATCCCTTAGGGGTCTTAGTAATTTCTGGACTTATTATTGAAATTGCCTCCTACCCCCCCTCCCCCCCTGCACCCTTTCTCAAACAAAAAAAGTAGGGGACAATTTTAAAATTATGGGGCTAATTTGTAAGAATAAAAAACTTATTATGAAACAAGTATAATATTAAAAAATTTATCCTTCAACCAAAGATTCTAATTCCGCCATTACTGTTAAGGACTAGTGTAGCCTTGAAAATGGATATCGAAGTTCATCTAAGGATAGTGATCTCGGACCGAGATATAAGAACTAAAATATCTCCCATCTATAAAACAAAGTATACCTAGTATTATTTTGATATTAATATAATATAATTTAATATTATAAGATTATATTATAATAATATAATAAGCACATTATGATATGATATTATTTTATGATATTATACTTATATTATAATTTAATTATAATATAGTACAATATTATAATATGTAAAAATAATATTATAATTTGATATAAATATTATAATAATAAATAGGGTTAACTACAATGAGTCTCCTCAAGTTTGATTGAATTATACATTAACCTCAAAAGAAAAATTTCTTTTCAAAGATCTTAAAACTCAAATTTTGTACATAAAGACTCCTTCCATCCATTTCTGTCATGAAGTATTGGTATGTGATGATCACATGGTAGCAAATCTTTTGGGTAATACTAAGATTATCCTTGAGGTAGTGTTTGAAATAGGGGATAAGAGGAGATATCCAGAGAATATCTCCTCTTATTCCCAAAAGCCATAACTATAAGGGATACCTGGGAATAAAGTTAACCAAAGGGATAATCCATGGTTAACCATGGTTAACCATGGGATATCCCCTCAATTTATTCCCTAGAGAATGCAGGAATAGCTGGTTATCCCTCCAAATAAAAGTAAAAAAAAGTTATCCTATGGATTTACCTTTTTGCATTTGATATGATCAATGGGATAGTCAAGGGATATCCCTAGGGATAGCCAGGGGACAAACTCTATCCCGTACACTTATCCATGGATAATATTTTTTCTATCAAACACTACCTTAGACTTGATTCTGAAGTCCTAATAGAAATAAAATCGTCACAATTTTATAAGGATAAATTTGACCTTTTACTCAGCAGCTTAAGGGTTATAAAGGGTAGATAAATGAAATGAGAGTTTATATGCTAAAATAGGAGTTTTGGGATCTTCAAGAATTTTTTTATTTTGGGATCAATGAATAAATCAGTTAAACTTAAATTATATTTTTTCTTAATAAATAATATAAAATAATGATAAATTATCATGATAGTTGCAAAGTATATTTGGGATAGTTTTAGTATTACATAGTAAGTGATCTTAGATTCCTTATGGCATATCAAAGAAATTGATCATGGTATTTAAAAATCTTTAATTAATGGGACATAGTATACCAAACACAGTAATCTTAGATCATCCTAAGTTAAGGATCACTAGTGATTTCAGATCATCATAATGATCTCATTTGGTTTACTAAACACTCTCTTAAAGTCCACATTTGGTAGAGACTGGGAGTCTTGTTTGGGTAACCAGAAATCTCATAATTATGGAAACAAAAACCTTTTGGTGGGCCAAAAAAAATGTAATTTTTCTTATTTGTTTAATGATTGTTGATGCCTACAGCAAGTGTATCCAACGATTTTCTCGTGTCTCTTGTTTTGGATTTGTTTAGCAATTCAAATCCTGTTTGCTGGACTGGTATTTTCTAACCTCAAATTCTCAACTTTTATTTTTTTGTTGTCTGCCTTTCCTGTTCAAATAGTTTAAACGCCTGGCAGGTTATTGCAGAACCGCTTGCTTTTCAGGTTCTGTGTCATTAGGCTTCTTGTCTTTAGGACTAATGCCATTTGTCTCATGAAATTAGATTAATGATAATTTGAGTATCTTGTAGCTTGTTAAGGTTAGTTATGTTTATGCCTTCTCCTATTACTTTGATGATAAAGTAATATTATGTTTTTTAAAAAATGCAGGTGGTTACTTGTGGAAACATTCCCCTCAAGTCATCTTTCCAAAAGGCACCCAGATGTGTGTACACATCTACAAGTTTATATGAATACAGGGGTTGGAACTCTAAGGCTGCCAATCCTCAGCATCGCCGTTTTACTTGGGGGCTTAGATTAATGGAGGTGAGCAAGTTAGGATTGTCATTCTTGTCAGGTTATCGCTTAGGGATATATCTGTTGTGGAGAGCATCAGAGCAATCCAATGGCCCTGGTTAATGTGTGGAATTATAAAACTCTAGTGTGCAGTGCGCTCTCTTTTATTAAACAGCATCTTTTAGTTGAGTGCAGAGATGATTGCATAAATCTGCTCTTTTTAAAAACTTCTAGGTGCCATGGGTTAGCTTGAGCTGGCCCTTTCTAAATTTGCCTTTCGTTTTTGGCAGAGACATGTTGTCGACTTTTACATCTCTGATTTTCAGTCTGGATTACGTGCGCTGGTCAAGACAGGCTACGGTGCGAGAGTGACTCCATATGTCGATGAGTCTGTAACTGTTGACATTAATCCAAGCAACAAAGATTTGTCTCCTGAATTCCTAAGGTGGTTGGGGGAGAAGAACCTTTCAAGCGACGATCGTGTAATGCGCATGAAAGAAGGGTAATCGGAGCCTTCTAAGATATTATAAAGTTAGGATATTATACATTTAGTTGCTCTATCTGTCTCCTTTCATTATTCAGTGAAAACCCAAACTTGACTAGATCTCTGATATCTGGAATCTTATTCCAAGATTCCAGATATGTCAATATATTTTCTAAAACCCAATAACTTCAATCATTTTTGTTGTTAGAGAGGGAGACCTGAACACTGAGAACTCTTACAGTGCTAACCATCATACTGGTTGTTGTTTAATGCACATGGGTGAGAAATAATTTTCTAGCCAGACATCTTGAAACTAACCACTGTTTTGCCACTTTCCTTTAGGTATATCAAGGAGGGAAGCACTGTAAGTGTCATGGGGGTTGTCCAAAGAACTGACAATGTCTTAATGATTCTTCCTCCGTCAGAGCCTATATCTACAGGATACCAGTGGGCTAAATGTATAATTCCTGCAAACCTTGAAGGAATAGTTTTAAGAAGTGAAGCCACTTCAGAGATTGATGTTATACAAGTGTAGCTGTTGGTTGGGTGATGGTCCAGGCATATGCAGACTTCCAGGGTTGGTTTGTTGGCTGATGGCAGCGACAACTGCCTGAAAGATGACAAAGATATATGATGAGATTAAGTTGGAGATGCTTTTCTTGACTTATATTGTATAACATGCTGTGGCTTTGCCTTCTTTTTTTCGTTCAGTAGGGCTTAAAAGCTTTTGTAACAAGGATGTCTTGATGTGTTTTGGAAAGTAAATAAGAGACTTGGGGGCGCACAAAATTATTTGATTTATTATCTGAAAGTGGATTTTGCCCATCTCTCCCTCCCAGTTGATGGGCACAGGTGATTTGTAAGAAGACTAGACAGATAATGGATGCAAACTCATGTATCTATAATCAAATTTTCTTGAGCGGTGGAAGCAGTTGTTTTGTTATTGAACTAGAATAAAAGTGTGAGCTGTTATCTTGCCAAATTGGGAGAAGTATAATTTATTAATAGACAAAATTATATTGATCCCTTTGTATGTTTGTCAGACTAAATAATATGCATATCAAATATGCAAAAATATGGAACCAATAAATTTATCATGATAAAAAATGTAAACAATGAATAGATACATAAATACCTTCCGCCATTGATCACAAATAGGTTGATATTTCTTCAGATCAAGGTAAGGCTCTTCCATACCTTCCGGTCTCGAGACTAGCGGAGGGATCTTTCCATTTTATTTTCTTTATGCCTTCTAGTCCATCACAGATGGCGGTTCAAATGGTATATGGTTGAGGGACGTCTATCTTAATCATGAATTCAAATCTTGAAACCACATAATCCCTCGATATCGAATATAGGACCATCTTAATTATATCTAACTGATACGCTTAATAGAAAAAAATCAACATTCTCCCACTTGGTTCGTATATTCTATTACTATAGTAAGAAACAAATACATGGATCATAGCAATAGGTCTTCTTAAATCGAGTATTATTTACCATATATCATAATGTATTATATTTCCTAAATATAAGCCCATATAACTTAATGAATAAACCCCATGTTTATTCTAGGTCCAACTTAATAATGCTCATCACAAAATAAATATGTACACTAAATAACTGAATGTGAAAAACATCACAACCATAAAAGAGTTTCATTAATTATAAAATTCGTCTATACAACGAATTAAACAAAATAACCAAGACCCATATGGCCTACATAATCCCTAAACTTCTGTGGTAGCATGCCTTTAGTCAAGGAATTAGCTATCATCAACTCAATGCTCACGTGCTCAATAACCATTATTTTTTCTTTAACATTCTTATAGCTAAATATTTGATGTCGATGTGCTTGCTTCGACTACCACTCTTATTGTTTTTAGCATAAGTACTGCAGCTGAATTGTCACAATAAATCTTCAATAGCCTAAATATAGAATACATAATTCTAAGCCCAAAAATAAAACTCTTCAACCATACACCATGCGAAGTAGCCTCGAAACATGACACAAACTCAGCTTTCATGATGAAAGTAGCAGTCAAATCTGTTTGGTGCTCCTTCAAGATACAACTCCACCAGCAAACATAAATATGTATCGTTGACTTCCGAGAATCAACACAGCCAGCAAAGTCAGAATCAGAGTAACCCATCACTTCTAAATTTTTAGTCCGTTGAACATAAGTATGTAGTCCTTGGTACCCTAAAGATACCTCATCACTTTTTTAGCATCACCAGTGGTCTAAACCTAGATTGTTTTGATATCTTCCACATTCCAACTGCAAATACTATGTTAGGCTTTGTACATACCTGAGCATGCATCAAGCTACCAACAGCAGAGGCATATGAAATATTTTTCATTTCCTTCCTTTCAAAGTCATTCCTTGGGCACTGACTCAAATTAAATCTATCACCTTGACTATGGGAGCTATACTCGTTGAACAATCTTTCATCCAAAATCTCTCTAAGATTTTGTTGATATAGGTTTCTTGAGACAGACCTAAAACACCTCGAAGTCTGTCTTTCTGAATCTTAATGCCAATGATATAAGAGGCATCACCTATATCTTTCATGTCAAAATTCTCATAGAAAATTGTTTCACCTCATGTAACATACCTTTATCATTTGTTGCAAGTAAAATATCATCGGTTGCAAGTAAAATATCATCCACATATAGGATTAGAAAATAAATTTTGCTTCCACTGACCTTTTAGTATATACATTCATTCATAATGTTCTCTACAAATCCAAATAAAGAAATCACATCATAAAATTTTAAGTACCTTATCGAGAAGCTTATTTTAACCCATATATAGATCTTTTGATATTGCATACCAATTGCTCATTATCACTAGAGAAAAATTTCTTCGGTTGTTTCATATAAACCTCTTCCTCTAGATCTCCATTGAGAAATATAGTTTTCACATCCATTTGTTGCAGCTCTAAGTCAAAATGCGCAACAAGTGTCATGATAATGCGGAAGGTATCTTTTTTGGATGCGGAAGAAAATGTCTTCTTATAATCAATTCCCTTCTTTTGAGTGAATCCCTTAGCAACGAGTCTTGCCTTATATCGCTCAATGTTGCCTAACGAGTCTTTCTTGATCTTAAAGACCTATTTACAGCCAATGGCTTTTGCTCTATCAAGCAACTCAATAAGATCATAGACTCCATTAAATTCCATAAAATTCATCTCATCTTTCATAGCATCATACCATAAATTAGATTCCTTACAACTCATGGCTTATGAAAATGTTTTAAGATCATTTTCAGCTCCAAAATTATAGTCCGACTTTTGAAGATACACAGTATAGTCACTAAAAATTGCTGATTTTTTTCTCTTGTAGATCTTCTTAATGTTGTAACAACCTCCTCTCATGAAGTTGATTGTTCAACTATCTCTGGTAACTCATGAGAGACTGGATCTACTAGTTCATTATCAGCAAATTATGAAATTTTAATGACTGATGTATAATGCCTATTTGATCTTGAGGGGCACTATAAACGATAATCAGTCTATCACTTGAAGTAAAAGGTTAAGCATCAGAATGTTCCCTTTCAGATGGGCATTCTCAAGAAATTTAGCATTTATTGATTCCATAATCCTAGTTATATGAGATGGATAGTAAAATCTCTATCATTTGGACCTCTCGACATATCCAACGAAATACTCACTAGTGGTCATAGGGTCTAGATTTTTCTATTGTGTATTATTATACACTCTCACTTCACATGGGCATCCCCATACACGTACATATCGCAAACTTAGTTTTCAACCTTTTCATAACTCAAAGGGTATTTTAGGTGTAGCCTTGGTTGGAACCCGATTCAATATGTACACTGCCATCTTGAGAGCTTATGTCCACAAGGACTTAGGCAGTTTGGAGCTGCTAATCATGCTCCTCACCATGTCCATCAATGTTTGATTCCTTCTCTTTGCTACACCATTCTGATCAGGTGAGCCAGGTAAACTGTATTGGACAACAATCCCATGTTCTTGAAGGAACTTCGCAAATGGACCAGACAGTGTATCTCCCATAATACTCACTTCCTCTATTAGATCTCACAATTTTGATTTGTTTTTCACATTGTGTCTCTACTTCTGCATTAAAAATTTTAAAGGTATCCAATGCTTAATTTTTATTCTGAAGCAAGTACAAATACATAAATCATGAGTAATCATCTGTTGGCCCAGATGACAACCCAAGAGGGGGGGGGGGTGAATTGGGTTCTTTAAAAATTAGCCTTTTAAAAAAGTTTGCTTAATAAGAATGAAGGCAATAGCAATGCAAATACAAAGTGCAGTGAATAAAAAGAGATAGAGAAAGAGTCAATGGAAGCACGGCAAACACAAAGATTTTATAGTGGTTCGGTGTATCCAACACCTACGTCCACTCCCAAGATTCACTTGGGTCCACACTATAATCTTCCTTGATTACAGCAGAGTTGTTTTACAAGCTCACAACTCAAACTTGTTGTTTTCCCGGATCACAACGAACCCAGCTGGTTTTCAAGGGCTCACCAGCACAAAAACCCCTTAACACAAGCTTAACCAAGCTTGAACCGAGGTAAGACTACCTCCTCTAGTTCAATCCCCCAGATTGAACTAGGCACAAATAATAGAAATGATGTTTTTCAATTACAAAGCTCCTTAATGAGCAGATAAACAAATGTAAGAATAAAGTTTAGAAAAGCCTGATTTGCAGTTGGTTGGCTTTGAGCTTTTCTTCTTTTCCTCAACTCCTTTGAAGTGTAGAATCGGGCCTCAGCTCGGATTCTTCACGGAATGTATGTTGGAGTTGATTTGAGCTTTTCCTCTTTTCTTTGAGTGTTGAAAATCACATGAGATGCTCTTGAATAGCTCTTGGATTTTCTTCTGAAGCTTCCTTGGATTGTTGAGCTTGAGCACAGAAGAAGCTTCCTTTGATTTCACACTCTTTCTTTCACTCTATTTTGAATCACGGATTTTTTTCAAATGAAGCTCTTTTTTCGATTTTTCTTTTCTTTTCTCTTGAAATGAATATCTCTCAGTTTGTATATTTTTGATTTGAAAACGGCTTCTCTATTTATAGATTCTTAAAAATATAGCCGTTAGAAACAAAGAAAAATAGCCGTTAATCAAAAATCTTACCGTTGACGCTGAGTTGGCATTCGGAAAAATCTCGCCCAGATTTGCTGGAGTCGACTCCTGCTTTCCGCGAGTCGGCTCGAGGTCGTGATACCAAAAATAGAAATACTCAGAAAGTTATAGGGTCGACTCATCAAAAGTAAAATGTCGACTCCTGACAGTCGGGGTCGACTCATGAAAAGTTGGGGGTCGACTCGCGAAATGCTCAGAAAAACACACTCTGGTGTCTGAGCGGAGTCGACTCGCACAGTCATGGAGTCGGCTCGACAGAATCGGGGGTCGACTCGCGAAATTGCATGGGTCGACTCGAGACAGACAGTCATTTTTGTACTCTGAGTGGAGTCAACTCTGAAACTCAAGAGTCGGCTCCGGAACGTATCAAAAATCAGAAAGTTTTCTGATTGACTTTAAATTCGTTCCAGATTCATTTTAAATCATTATTTTGACTTGAATATAATAAAATTGACATTAGGAATCAATTCAAGAAATGTTCCAAAAACTCATTGATTAAAATATGAAGTATAAAATTTCTTTTTGAAAGCTTAAACATTGAACTTGAAGTTACTTTCAATTTGATTAAAGTTATACTTTAACATTCTCATTCATTGTTCTAAATAAATTCATTGCTCATGTAAATAAACTCATTACATCTTTTAATGTACACATGGCTTTTGGTAATCATCAAAATCAATAAGATTGGGGCATATAATTTTTCAACAATCTCCCCAACAATCTCCCCTTTTTGATGATGACAAAAATATTGAGTTTATGCATGATTGATTAAAGAATTTATTTTAATTTCATAGTTAGGCTTAGGCTCCCCCTGAATGAGGTAGCTCCCCCTATGAAACTCAAATAAATATCCCATTCATTCAATTATTTATCTCATTGATTAATTAATATCTTCCATATGCATATACAGTTATAAAACTATAAAACTCTCCCCCTTTTTTGTTATCAACAAAAAGGTAGAGAAGCATCAAACATAATCATTCATTCATTCAAGATTTGATTTAACAAAATCATTCATTCATTGATAATAGGAAGAAATACATGAGTATTCAAGATAGACAATTCATTACATCAAAGTGTCTAATACATCAAAGTGTCTAAAACATTGATACCAAAATGTAAAACATAACATTAACTTCAATACATTGTAAGGACTGAGTATCTAATACATTAAAAGTGAGTCCTAACAATCCTAGTCAAATGATCTATTATATTTTTCATTCCATCTGTTTGTATCTTCACATAGTCCTTTAGTCTCTCATCCACAAAGGTGCAAGCAGTCAAAATTTTATCTTGTAGCTCAGCGTTGCATTTAGAATATGTTTCACCATCACCGCAGACATCTTTAAGTTCTTCAAATATGTTCTTTAGATCTCCACTCAAAGACTCTGAAGAAGTGCTAAGTGTAGATTCTATCTTGGTGATTCGGTCATCCAAAGAGTATAGAGTTTCCTTGAGATTCATAAACTTGTTTTCAAACTCTGATTTTAGTTTTTCTGACTGATCATCAAGAAGGCCTTTGAGTTGCCTTAACTGAAGTTCTGTGAAGCCAACTGATGAAGATGAAGCTTGATCAAACAATGGACAGGGGTAGGTGCAGGAGCAGGAATAGGAGGGCTCGGAGGTGCAGGCGAAGAGTGTCTAACCGATGGTCCCGGTGCCTCAGCATCCGCTGCTCTTTCCTTTATCAAACCTTTCCTTTCCCATCTTCCGTTCTTCTTAACAAATCCCATCCTATGTATAGTGGCCAAGCTGTAAAAATCTGTATGTCTCAAGTTCCTCATAGGCTCACTATCTGAAATGACAATCCCTTGGCTCTGAAAATTTTAGTGAGGATCATGCCATAGGGCAAGCTTGATTTTCTCTTACCTCCACAGTCGGCAATATACCATAAAATCATACTAGGAAGGTTAATGGGTTTACCAGTTACAATTGCATCCATACAAATATATCTCTTTCTGACACATAATCGAATCTCCCAATTTTGGGGAAAAGGATTCTACTACAGATGTTGTGGAGCAGTCTCAGTTCTAAGGATAACTGATTGGCAAAAACTTCCTCAAAACCGACAACCTCCCGGTTAAGCAGTCTAGACAGTGCTGGGCTTCTGTCATCCGAAGAAAATGTAGAAGTTCCTGACATGGGTAGATCCAACAATCTTGAAAGCAGCTCTACAGTCACTGAAATTCGGTTTCCTCTAACAATGCTTATAAGACCATTATCTCCTCTAGATAGATTCTTATAAAATTCCTTGACAAGGGCAGGATATGTAGGGCAATCTAAGGAACAGATCTTTTCCCATCCCATCTCTATCAACTGTCTTCCCAAAAGAAATCCCTCAGCCTCAAATAATTCAAAATCTACTTTCTCCCCGTAGTAATGATTCTATCAGCAAGTCTATCTACCTGTGAAGGAGCCGTAGATGGAGAAGCATTAGGGGTTGAAGAAGATGAAGTTGAATCCGTGCTTGGTGAAGGCTCACGAACCGGACGCCTCACCATCTTCCTCACAGCCCTCTTCCTCTTCACTCCGGCCGCTCCAAGGTTCGATCCTCGAGTTTTAGGGGCCATTGATCAATTGGAAGGGTTAATCAGGGATTCTAGGGAATTTGGAAGGTCTGGAAGAATTTTGGAGAGAGTATTTTGACGATTCAAGATGATAGAAAAGAACGGCGAGTCGACTCTGCCCTAGATAAATCAACCTGGGACCACTTCGAGTCGGCTCCCGCAAAGCGAGGGGTCGACTCCGGACAGTCACAGAAAACCATCCCGAAGTGGAGTCGACTCGCGCCGAGAAGGGGTCGACTCAAGAGTTTCAGTAGAAACCTGGAGTCGACTCCGATACTCACCGAGTCGGCTCCGAGACCATTTCAGAGCAAAAGCATGAAATTTCTGAAATGTGTCCAAATTGATCTTAAAAATTGATGAAATAATCATTGGAATTTAATAGATCAATTAGATATGAATTCTAGATAAGATTTCCTTAAAGATCAAGGATTTGAAAGAATTTTAGATAAACTTTCCTTAGGGGTTTCAAATTCATTCTAATGGATCACAAATCCCTAACTCTCCTCTAAGATAACAGAATCTTTCTTCACTTAAGGGTTTTGTAAATATATCTGCTAATTTTCTTCAGTATTGACATAATCAAGACATATTTCATTATTTGCAATATGTTCTCTTATAAAATGATATCTAATTTCTATGTGTTTGGTTCTAGAATGTTGAATTGAATTTTTAGTTAGATTGATTGCACTTGTGTTATCACATTTTATAGGTGTCTTATCAAGTGTGATACCATAGTCTTCAAGTTGTCGCTTAATCCATAGGATTTGAGCACAGCAACTTCCAGCTGCTACATATTCAGCTTCAGTAGTTGATAATGCAACTGAATTTTGCTTTTTGCTAAACCATGAGATTAAGTTACTTCCTAAGAATTGGCATGCACCGCTTGTGCTTTTTCTATCTAACTTACATCCAGCATAATCAGAATCAGTGTATGCAATCAGATTTAATGTTGAGTCTCTAGAATACCATAAACCTACATTTTTAGTTCCACTTAAGTATCTTAGTATTCTTTTAACAGCAATTAAATGTGATTCTTTAGGTTCAGACTGAAATCTAGCACATAAGCAAACAGCAAACATTATGTCTGGTCTACTTGCAGTTAAGTAAAGTAGGGATCCGATTATACCTCGATAATATTTTTGATCAACCTTCTTACCTTCTTCATCTTTGTCCAGCTTGCATGAAGGACTCATTGGTGTTCCGAGGGGTTTGATTGATTCCATACCAAACTTCTTTAGATTTCTCTTGTGTATTTTGTTTGGTTGATGAAGATTCCCTCTTTGCTTTGTTTGATTTGGAGTCCAAGGAAGAAGTTGAGTTCTCCCATCATGCTCATTTCAAATTCGCCCTGCATCAACTTGGCAAACTCTTGACATAGAATATTGTTAGTAGCACCAAAAATGATATCATCAACATATATTTGAACTACTAATAAATCCTTACCTTTTCTTTTCAAAAATAATGTTTTATCAACATTTCCTCTTATAAAATATTTTCAATTAAAAATTTACTTAATCTATCATACCAAGCTCTAGGTGCTTGTTTCAAACCATATAATGCTTTGTGCAATTTAAAAACGTGATTTGAAAATTCGTGATCTTCAAAACCTGGTGGTTGTTCTACATATACTTCTTCATTTATAAATCCATTTAGAAAAGCACTTTTTACATCCATTTGAAATAAGTTAAAATTCATATGACATGCAAATGCAAGTAATAGTCTAATGGCTTCTAATCTAGCTACTGGTGCAAAGGTTTCATCAAAATCAATACCTTCTTCTTGATTATATCCTTTTGCAACTAATCTAGCTTTGTTTCTAATTACTATGCCATTTTCATCTAGTTTATTTCTAAATATCCATTTTGATCCTATAACAGAATGATTTTTAGGTCTTTCAACTAAAGTCCATACATTATTTCTGGTGAATTGATTTAATTCTTCTTGCATTGCTAACATCCAATTATTATCTTTTTCAGCTTCTTCAATAGTTTTAGGTTCAATTTGTGATACAAATGCAAGATGATTGCTAATGTTTCTCATAGATGATCTAGTTCTTATTCCTTGAGATGGATCACCTATAATCAGTTCCTTAGGGTGACTATAAGCATATCTCCAATCCCTAGGTAGATCTACATCATTATGATTAGTGTTAGTATCATCATCCTTAGGTGAATCATTATATTTAGCGTCTTGTTCTTGATCAATATTTAATTTTTCAAGATCTTTTTCAATTAAGTTTGTATCCTCTTCATCATCAAATTTTTCGGAACGAGTTGCTAAAGATTCATCAAAAACTACATGAATGGATTCTTCAACAACTAAAGTTTTCTTGTTGAATACTCTATATGCTTTACTAGTTATTGAGTATCCTAAGAATATTCCTTCATCAGATTTAGCATCAAATTTGCCTAAATTATTTTTACCATTATTGTGAACAAAACATTTACAACCAAATGCATGAAAATATTTAATGTTGGGTTTTCTATCATGCCATAATTCATAAGGTGTTTTCTTTAAAATAGGTCTGATTAAGGCTCTATTTAGGATGTAACATGCTGTGTTAATAGCTTCCGCCCAAAAGTATTTCGGGAGTTTACTTTCACATAGCATGGTACGGGCCATGTCTTCTAAAGTCCTATTTTTCCTTTCAACTACTCCATTTTGTTGTGGGGTCCTAGGTGCAGAAAAGTTATGATTAATATCATTTTCATTGCAAAAACTTTCAAATAAGTGATTTTCAAATTCAGTTCCATGATCACTTCTTAGAGACACTATGGTAGTGTTTTTCTCATTTGTTACTTTCTTGAAGAATTTCATGAATATCGAGAAAGTCTCATCTTTGTGAGCTAAAAACATTACCCAAGTGAATCTAGAGTAATCATCTACTATCACAAGACCATATTTCTTTCCTTCTAGACTTGTGGTTCTAGTTGGTCCAAAAAGGTCCATGTGAAGTAGCTCTAATGGCCTAGAAGTTGAAACAATATTTTTAGATTTAAAAGAACTTCTTATTTGTTTTCCAAACTGACATGCATCACATATTTTGTTATTTTCAAAATCTAATTTAGGTAAACCTTTTACTAAATCCAATCTAATTAGTTTTGAAATTAGGTGTGTGCTTGCGTGACCTAATCTTCGATGCCACAGCCAACCAATCTCATTCATATTAGCATTATTAGCAACTAAGCAATGATTATTAGTAGAAAATTTGTCTAAATCAATCATGTATACATTGCCATTTCTATTTCCAATAAAAACAATGCTATTATCAATGGGATTAGCTACAGTGCATAAAGAAGATTCAAATGAAACTTTAAAACCTTTGTCACATAATTGACTTATACTAATTAAGTTATGCTTTAAACCATCAACATAAAGTACATTCTCAATATATATGGAGGGAGTTATTTGAATATTACCAAACCCCAAGATTTGGCCTTTGCCATTGTCGCCAAATGTAACAACTCCTCCTTTCTTTTCTTCAAGGGTGATGAATTCTTCTTTGTCACCCGTCATATGTCTTGAGCAGCCACTATCAAGATACCACTTTCTCTTTGATCTCTTAGCCACAAGACATTCCTGCAATGATATCAAACTTTATGTTTAGGTACCCAAGCTTTCTTGGGTCCTTCATGGTTAGTAGCAATAATTATTGTTCCTTTCGGAACCCATATTTTCTTTCCTTTAATATTCAGTTTTTATTAGGTTTTAGAATTTTATATTCATAAGATTTATGTCCTTTTTGATTACATTTAAAGCATATAAAATTACTTTGGCCAGCACGTACAAAAATATTTTTCAGTGATTTTTGTTTTCTTAAAGTGTTATATCCTAATCCGGCTTTGTCAAAAACTGCTTTTTGACTATTTAATAACATGTCTAATTTAGTTGAGCTTAATGTAAACTTATCAACTATGTTCTTATATTTTTCAACCTCTTTCCTTAGATTATTATTTTCATTGATAATTAATTCTTTCTCTTTTACCAAAATTTCATTTTCAGTTTTAAGTTTCTTAACTTCATTATTAAGATTTTCCTTTTCTTGAATGAAAGTTAAGTTTTCATTTTTCAAAATCTTGTATTTCTTTTTCAAAACCTTGAAATCCCCTACAAGTTCATTAAAAGCATCGAATAGTTCATCAAAAGCAAATTCATCGTAAGGGTTATCGGAACTTACCTCATCGTTGTCGTCCGCCATGAAACATACGTTTGCGACTTCCTTTTGTTCTTCTTCTTCGGAAGAAGATTCCTCGCTGTCACTCCATGTCGCCACATAAGCCTTCTTTTTCTTTTTGTAGGCTTTCTTCAATTTTGGACATTCATTCCTAAAGTGCCCCGGTTTATTACACTCATAACAAGTCAAGGGGTCTTTCTCTTTTTCTTTTCCTTGTCCTTGTTTTTATCCTTTTCTCCTTCCCACTTAGCTCCAAATTTTTTCTTGTGGAAGGGTTTCTTTCTCCTCATGAATCTTTTAAATTTCTTTGCTAAGAGAGCAGTCTCTTCATCATTATCATCATCATCATCACTGCTGCTCTCTTCTTCTTTTGCAGCTTTGAGGGCAATTACTTTCTTTTTCTTTGTGTCCTCCTCTACATGCTGCCTCATAGTCAGCTCATGGGTCATAAGAGATTCTAGAAGCTCCTCTAAGGGTAAAGTGTTGAGGTCCTTAGCTTCTTGGATTGCTGTCATTTTTGCTTCCCATGATCTTGGTAATGACCTAAGAATTTTTCGAACAAGTTCAGAGTTAGTATATGTCTTACCAAGACTTTTCAAACCATTTACAATATCTGTAAATCTTGTGTACATGCATGCAATGGTTTCAGATTGTTCCATGCTAAATAATTCATATTTATGAACAAGAATATTAATTTTAGATTCTTTTACTTGATTGGTATCCTCATGGGTAACCTCTAGTCTATCCCAAATCTCCTTTGCGGAATTACATGTGGAGATTCTATTAAACTCATTAGCATCTAAGGAGCAATATAAGACATTCATGGCTTTAGCGTTAAGCTGTGCCATTTTCTATCATTATCATTCCAGTCCCTTTCGGGCTTAGGAACAATAGTGCCATCAATAACATGTGTGGGTGTACTAGGTCCATTGATTATAACACCCCATAGCTCATAATCAGAAGCTTGAATGAATATCCTCATTCTAGCTTTCCAATATGAATAATTTGAACCATTAAACAGTGGAGGTCTATTCGTAGAATGACCTTCAGCAAATGATCCAACTTGTGTTGCCATTTGGAACTTTAGCTCTTGATCGTGTGATCAAAATCTAATGAGCACTAGCTCTGATACCAATTGTTGGCCCAGATGACAACCCAAGAGGGGGGGGGGGGTGAATTGGGTTCTTTAAAAATTAGCCTTTTAAAAAAGTTTGCTTAATAAGAATGAAGGCAATAGCAATGCAAATACAAAGTGCAGTGAATAAAACAGAGATAGAGAAAGAGTCAATGGAAGCACGACAAACACAAAGATTTTATAGTGGTTTGGTGTATCCAACACCTACGTCCACTCCCAAGATTCACTTGGGTCCACACTATAATCTTCCTTGATTACAGAGTTGTTTTACAAGCTCACAACTCAAACTTGTTGTTTTCCCAGGATCACAACGAACCCAGCTGGTTTTCAAGGGCTCACCAGCACAAAAACCCCTTAACACAAGCTTAACCAAGCTTGAACCGAGGTAAGACTACCTCCTCTAGTTCAATCCCCAGATTGAACTAGGCACAAATAATAGAAATGATGTTTTTCAATTACAAAGCTCCTTAATGAGCAGATAAACAAATGTAAGAATAAAGTTTAGAAAAGCCTGATTTGCAGTTGGCTGGCTTTGAGCTTTTCTTCTTTTCCTCAACTCTTTTGAAGTGTAGAATCGGGCCTCAGCTCGGATTCTTCACGGAATGTATGTTGGAGTTGATTTGAGCTTTTCCTCTTTTCTTTGAGTGTTGAAAATCACATGAGATGCTTTTGAATAGCTCTTGGATTTTCTTCTGAAGCTTCCTTGGATTGTTGAGCTTGAGCACAGAAGAAGCTTCCTTTGATTTCACACTCTTTCTTTCACTCTATTTTGAATCACGGATTTTTTTCAAATGAAGCTATGTTTTTCGATTTTTTTTCTTTTCTCTTGAAATGAATATCTCTCAGTTTGTATATCTTTGATTTGAAAACGGCTTCTCTATTTATAGATTCTGCAAAAATATAGCCGTTAGAAACAAAGAAAAATAGCCGTTAATCAAAAATCTTACCGTTGACGCTGAGTTGGCATTCGGAAAAATCTCGTCCAGATTTGCTGGAGTCGACTCCTGCTTTCCGCGAGTCGGCTCGAGGTCGTGATACCAAAAATAGAAATACTCAGAAAGTTATAGGGTCGACTCATCAAAAGTAAAATGTCGACTCCTGACAGTCGGGGGTCGACTCATGAAAAGTTGGGGGGTCGACTCGCGAAATGCTCAGAAAACACACCTCTGGTGTCTGAGCGGAGTCGACTCGCACAGTCATGGAGTCGGCTCGACAGAATCGGGGGTTGACTCACGAAATTGCATGGGTCGACTCGAGACAGACAGTCATTTCTGTACTCTGAGTGGAGTCAACTCTGAAACTCAAGAGTCGGCTCCGGAATGTATCAAAAATCAGAAAGTTTTCTGATTGACTTTAAATTCGTTCCAGATTCATTTTAAATCATTATTTTGACTTGAATATAATAAAATTGACATTAGGAATCAATTCAAGAAATGTTCCAAAAACTCATTGATTAAAATATGAAGTATAAAATTTCTTTTTGAAAGCTTAAACATTGAACTTGAAGTTACTTTCAATTTGTTAAAGTTATACTTTAACATTCTCATTCATTGTTCTAAATAAATTCATTGCTCATGTAAATAAACTCATTACATCTTTTAATGTACACATGGCTTTTGGTAATCATCAAAATCAATAAGATTGGGGCATATAATTTTTCAACAATCTCTCCCCTTTTTTATGATGACAAAATATTGAGTTTATGCATGATTGATTAAAGAATTTATTTTAATTTCATAGTTAGGCTTAGGCTCCCCCTGAATGAGGTAGCTCCCCCTATGAAACTCAAATAAATATCCCATTCATTCAATTATTTATCTCATTGATTAATTAATATCTTCCATATGCATATACAGTTATAAAACTATAAAAACTCTCCCCCTTTTTTGTTATCAACAAAAAGGTAGAGAAGCATCAAACATAATCATTCATTCATTCAAGATTTGATTTAACAAAATCATTCATTCATTGATAATAGGAAGAAATACATTGAGTATTCAAGATAGACAATTCATTACATCAAAGTGTCTAATACATCAAAGTGTCTAAAACATTGATACCAAAATGTAAAACATAACATTAACTTCAATACATTGTAAGGACTGAGTATCTAATACATTAAAAGTGAGTCCTAACAATCCTAGTCAAATGATCTATTATATTTTTCATTCCATCTGTTTGTATCTTCACATAGTCCTTTAGTTTCTCATCCACAAAGGTGCAAGCAGTCAAAATTTTATCTTGTAGCTCAGCGTTGCATTTAGAATATGTTTCACCATCACCGCAGACATCTTTAAGTTCTTCAAATATGTTCTTTAGATCTCCACTCAAAGACTCTGAAGAATTGCCATTGATCCACGCAAATGGGTTGATATTTCTTCAGATCGGATCAGGGTAAGGCTCTTCCACACTTTATGACCTTAATGGTGTAAAACTTCTCATAGAGACCAGGTGCAAGGACCTTTCCGTTTTATTTTTCTTTATGCCTTATCTGTCCATCACAGAGGGCACTTCAAACAGAATACGATTGATGGACGTGTATCTTAATCATGAATTCAAATCTTGAATCCAAATAATCCCTCAATATCAAATATAGAACCATCTTAATTATATCTAAATGATATACTTAATGAAAAAAATCAACAATCATGGCATTTATTTAGAGGATAGCCAAGTAACTGTGGGTACAATATTCTAACCATATTTTTTCTTCCAACATTAGCGAAAAATACTGGTTTTACTGTATCATATTTTTTTGTTCAAATGCTCTGATCTTTTGTCTCATGGAGATCCAATGGTGGCTGAGAATGCAGCAATTAGTGTTGTTTTATCCTCGTGACATTTCCCTAGTCTATTTCGTAGGCTGCGTAAATTCAAAATCTATTGCTGCCATAGTTTTGACTGATGAATTGTTATTTTTTTTAATGTAAAATAAAAGTCTTGGTATACCATTAAGGCCCCTTCATTGTGACATAAAGATCGTTGGTTCAATCCTCGTGCAAGAGTAATATTGCATGCATCTGATTCAATCCCATTGGAGGCCGTTCCCTTGGTTCAAAGCTAGAAATTTTGGAGTGCAGGTGGTGCAACAGGGTTCTTCATTTCCCCGGAATATGATTCTGTTCCCTTGGTTCAAACCTAGAAAATTTCGAGGAATAGAATTAAATAAATACTTCGACATAGCGGTGAGGGAGGTGGAGTCGGGGTAAAAGGGGAGGAGGAAGAGAGGATGGTCCAGTCGCAGCGGGGGCTTGCTTTTTGAGGAGGAAGAGGAGGCGGCGGAGAGGCAGTAGTCATGAGGATGATGAATATGGATTGAGAGGGGGCCTGTGACGTTCAGCTCTTGACCGCTCCTCTGTTCCGGTTCTGTGATGAATATGGATTGAGAGGGGGCTTGTGACGTTCTCTCTTACTGCTCCTCCCCTTAAAGCCCCACATTGGTAATGGGAAAAAGAGTTGAGTGATTTATATTTAGTAAAGTAGAAGAACATGTATCAATTTTTTTTTTTTTTGGATTGTGATGGCCAAGTAGTGTGAATCTTGTCCATTGTGCTTTCATCACAAAACAGGTTCATGGTTCGCGGACTCGGGTTTGCGGGCTCAGATCGTTATAATATGATATCAAAGCCATGCACCAGTCAAAAATATAGGAATTAAATGTCATGCAGGTCAAAGTACTACATCCATGATGGAAGCCACCTTTTGAATACATGGGATCACTTTAAAATCCTCTTATGATGCGATCATGTACCTCTGGCGACGAAATGGTCGCCTCTTTAAGAGAGAGATTATGATGCCCCTCCCCTTAAAGTCCCATATTGGTAATGAAGAAAAAGGTTGAATGATTTATATTTAGTAAAATAAGAGCGCTAGAGCAAGTCAAATGCTGGCTCCGGCCACCACCCTTACACCAATAGGTTTGGTCCTGTCTAACCATCAATTTTTAATTTTAATTTAATTTAAATTTTTTAATTTTTTAAGCAGGGCCATGAGGTTCGAATTTCTTTTTTTTTATTGTTTAATTAAGCATAATTTTTATTTAAACTCTAATTTAAGTCCATACATGCTAAATTAAAAATATCTACTCAATAGATATACATGCATATATATGTATTAATATTATTAACTTATATTTATGGAGGAACAGTTGCTTACGAACAATTATTGTAATTGTTATAGATAATTAATTATCATAAATAATGATCAATGAAATACTATCATGATTCAAATGCCATAAATTTTATTTTATCGGCCTAGAGTTAAAGTCTATTAAACAGAGCTTAGTAAGTATTATATAGGTTATTCAATTAATGAGTTTGTTTTATATTAGATATATTTAATCTATTTAATAAATAAATCAAAAAATCAAATCAAATCATTTATATTAAATTATTAAATATATATTTTAAATTTTTTTAAAAAAATTAATTCCATCAATATCTGGTTTGATCGGTCTAATCTGATTGCTAATCCTAATGACATCTGTTGGGGGTAAAATCGTCATCGCATTGATAGTAGTGCGAGGAGGCTAAGACCAACCCCACCCTTTCGCCCGCCATGATGCCCCAAGCTTCCCATAGCTCATCTTCCCCGAGCTTCCGTAGCTCGGCTCCCCCGAGCTTTCCGTAGCTCGTCTTCCCCGAGCTTCCCATAGCTCGTCTTCCCCGAGCTCCCCGAGCTTCCGTAGCTCGGCTCCCCCGAGCTTCCGTAGCTCGTTTTCCCCGAGCCTCCATAGCTCGGCTCCCCCGAGCTTCCATAGCTCGTCTTCCCCGAGCTTCCGTAGCTCGGCTCCCCCGAGCTTTCCACGGTCCAACACTCACCTCCGCGGAACCTGGCGCGGGAGAGCCTAGGCCTATCGTAACAGTGCCCCAGGCAAGGAATCATGTTGAGAGTGGTCTAGAACCTATCATGGCTACCTGGGGCCCACGCACCTATCAGATCTCAAGCCATCAAGGAGCTCTCCAAGCCATCGATCCCCTAACGAACAAGATCCGGATCCCAACGGCCCCACGACGGCCTGATTCGATCCGTCTCCGTATCCTAACAACTTTCGAACCTTCCAGAAGGCGCTTAAGATCCAGGTTACAGCCTATAAATACAACACTCCCAGATTCTCTCAGGTAGGCGCTCACTCTCACTCTCCCACTCTCCCCAGCTGCTCGTCGGTGCTCCCCCCTAGAGCTCCCGATCGGCCCCCTGGAGAGACTCCCTGGAGAGATCCACCTCCCCATTTTCTGATTAATCGCCGATTTCCCCTACTGACTTGAGCGTCGGAGGGTCTTCCGGAGGGCCACCCCCAACGCCTCTCGCGTGAGGACTTCTGTGCAGGTCCACCCCAGGAGATCGACTGCGCCCGAGTCGGAGGACAGATCCCGGCGGCAA
Organism: Calamus simplicifolius; assembly: GCA_900491605.1. Lineage (NCBI taxonomy): Eukaryota > Viridiplantae > Streptophyta > Magnoliopsida > Arecales > Arecaceae > Calamus > Calamus simplicifolius. Next base: position 382,090 of record UESW01001625.1, read on the forward strand.
CAGATTGGCGCTAGAGGAAGGGCCCTCAAGTCCCGTTAAAACTTGAAGAAAGGAGATAAGGATCTCGATCTGGAAGAGAACCTCTCTAATGGCTAATCGGAGAAGAGCAACCTCTGAAGCCCAAGACCAGTCGCCTCCCAGAGACCTGATCCGGTGAGCAGTGTAGCGCCGCCGCCTCCACCAATTGAAACCCCGTCGCCGCAGCCATCCCGTGACCCAGGACCATTCGCCACGTTGGTCCAGTAAGTCCAGGCCCTGACCCACCTGGTCCAGGAGCGTTTCGCAGCTCCTCCCGCTCCGCACCTTCGTAAGGAGGCCGCGATTCCTTCTTGCCGGTGACTTCCTCCTCGGTCCGCATGAGGCCGCGGACCCCCACATCGACCCAAGGGGACAAACCAGTTCCGCGAGGCGGCTACGACAGGGATCCTCCCAGATCTCGGCGAGCCCGGACCCTCTCCCCAGTGTCTTCCCACCATGATTCGACGTCGTCCCTGCGCTCCCCTCGCCCAGCTCCTCCTCTTACCGCTGAAGAGGAGATCCGTTGATAGATCAGGGAGATGCGCCAGGAGCTGGACGCCGCCAGGCAGGCCCATCCGCCTCAGCCCAAAGCGGAGCAGGGCATCCCTTTCTCAAAGGGATCATGGAGGAAGTGATTCCCTCCCATATCAAGCTACCAGCCGTCGAACCCTACCACGGCTCTTCTGACCCGGACGACCATCTCAGCAGCTTCGGTCAATAATGATGTTCCACGGAGCATCCGACGCGATCCTCTACCGTGCTTTCCCCTCCACCCTCAGAGGATCTGCCCGAACCTGGTTCAATGCCTTGAAGCCAGGTTCCATTGATTCATTTGACGAGCTGAGCCGTCTTTTTATTGGCCAGTTCGTCAGCAGCCGCCGCCACCAACGGAGATCTGACTCCCTCTCCGAAGTCAAGCAGAGAGAGGGGGAGTCCTTGAGAAGTTATCTTGGCCGTTTCAATAAGGCCATGTTGGAGGTGGACCACCTTAATCATGAGGTGGCTATGTCTGCCTTGGCGGGGGGAGTCTCAAAGGAAAGCGACTTCTACCTGGCGATGGAAGTCAGCTACCCCCCTAACCTCTCCGATATGATGGCCCTAGCGGACAAATACGCCAGGGTCGAAGAGTCGCGGAGAGTCGCCCGCGCCGAGCTGGCAAAGAAGAAGGAGCCCAAAGGTCCTGATAGAAACCGACCCGCCCATCGGCCGAGTCCACCTCGCCGCCAAAGAGCTCCCCCACTGCCGCTGAGGAATCGCTCCCGGAGCTCGCCCAGGCGATTCGATCGCTACACTCCGCTAACCGTGCCCCGGGCGCAGATCCTCATGGAGATAGAGCGCCAACTCCCCGGCCAGCTCCTCTCCGAGGAAACCCAACCCGAAGAGACCCCACCAAGTACTGCCGCTACCACCAGGAGCACGGCCACGATACTGAAGAATGCTGGCAGCTGAAAAATGAAATCGAAAGGCTGATCCAGTGGGGGCGGCTGAATCAGTTCAGGAGGGCGCCCGAGCCAGGACAAGGAGGCGACCGCCAGCCCGAACCTCAACAACCTCCTCCTCCACCAAATCCGCCCGTGATCGACCGCATCAACATGATCGAAGAGGCCGGCGGATCGGGCCCCGGGAACGATGATGAAGGATCAGCACCAAAGAAGGCGCGGACGGGCGAGCTCTCTTTTTCGACGATGATCTCCAAGGGATACAGTTCCCCCATGATGATGCATTAGTTGTATCCCTCAATTTGAATAACTATGATGTAAGTCGGATCCTTGTTGACAGTGGAAGTTCGGTGAATGTTCTGTACCTCGATGTGTTTGCCAAGATGAAACTACTCATGGAAAACCTTCGAGCCGTGGATTCACCCTAATGGGATTCACAAGCGACGTCATCATCCCGGAAGGGGTCGTCACCCTGACGGTCCGCGCAGGAGCCTGGCCCTTGTGGCCACTGTTTACACAGACTTCCTAGTGACCAAACTCAGGTCCCCATACAACGCAATATTCGGCAGGCCCGGCCTAATGTCCCTCAAGGCAGTTGTCTCCATCCCACACTTATCCATGAAATTCCCCACCGAACAGGAGTTGGAGTTGTTCGAGGAAGTCAAGCCATGGCTCGGCAATGCTTCGTTACCAGCCTTCAGTCAGAGTGCCGGAGGTTGACGGTCTAGACGCTCGGGAGGACTTCGCCGAAAGCGAGGAGAACCAGCAGAGGAACTGGAGGAGGTGCCGTTGGATGAGGCTCGTCCTGACCGAACCATAAAAATCGGGTCGCTGCTCAAGGGCGAACCTCGGCACAGATTGACCAGGTTTCTCCGAAGCAACGCTGACGTCTTCGCCTGGTCCGCCTCTGACATGCCGGGGATCAGCCCCGAGGTTCTCGTCCATTATCTCAACGTGGACGAGATGCACAGGCCCGTCAAGCAGAAGAAGAGGAGCTTTGCCCCGGAACGACAAAAGGCCATTGAAGAAGAAGTAGATAAACTTATCAAGGCAAACTTTGTCGGGAGGTAAATTATCCAAGCTGGCTATCAAACATCGTCATGGTGAAGAAGTCGAATGGCAAGTGGAGGATTTGCATCGACTTCACCGACCTCAACAAAGCCTGCCCGAAGGACAGCTTCCCTCTTCCCCGGATCGACCAGCTCGTGGACGCCACCTCAGGTCATCAAATGCTATCATTCATGGATGCTTATTCGGGTTACAATCAGATCCGGATGGCCCCCGAGGATGAAGAAAAGACCGCCTTCATAACCGACCGAGGTACTTACTATTACCGATCATGCCCTTTGGTCTTAAAAATGCAGGTGCCACCTACCAAAGGCTGGTTAACAAAGTATTCAAGGAGCAAATCGGCCGGAATATGGAGGTATATGTGGATGACATGCTGGTCAAGAGCAAAGAAGCATCACGGCATGTCGAGGACCTCTCAGAGAGCTTTGCAACGCTCGCAAGTATGGGATGAGGCTCAATCCGACCAAATGCGCCTTCGGTGTCAATTCGGGAAGTTTCTCGGCTTCATGGTCTCCCAGCGAGGTATCGAAGCTAACCCCCAGAAGATTCAAGCTCTCCGACAAATGGCGCCCCCGGCATCTATTAAAGAGGTCCAGCGCCTAACTGGGAGGATAGCGGCTCTTAACCGCTTTGTGGCGCGTTCGGCCGAGAGATGCCTCCCCTTCTTCAAAACCCTCCGGTCGGCTAGGAACTTCCGGTAGACCCTGAATGCCAAAAATCATTTCAAGATTGTTGGGGAGATTGTTGAGAAATTGTTCCCCCAATCTTATTGATTTGATGATTACCAAAAGCCATGAGTATATTAAAAGAAGCAATGAGTTTATTTACATAAGCAATGAATTTATTTAGAACAATCAATGAGTATGTTAAGTATGACTTTAATCAATTTGAAAGTAACTTCAAGCTCCATGTTTAAGCTTTCAAAAAGAAATTTTTATACTTCATATCTCAATCAATGAGTTTTTGGAACATTTCTTGAATTGATTCCTAATAACAATTTATTGTATTCAAGTCAAAAATTAATTTAAAATGAATCTGGAATGAATTTCAAGTCAATCAGAAAATTCTCTGATTTTTGATACATTCCGGAGCCGACTCAGAGTTTCAGAGTCGACTCCACTCAGTATACAGAGATATCTGTTTGTTTCAGAGTCGACCCATGTGATTTCTCGAGTCGACCCCCGATTCTGTCGAGCCGACTCCATGACTGTGTGAGTCAACTCCGC
>UESW01001625.1:387444-400797 GCA_900491605.1 Calamus simplicifolius
TGGGCCGAGCAACAAATTCTCCGAACCTCGGCTGGGCCGAGCAAAAATTCTCCGAACCTCGGCTGGGCCGAGCAAAATTCTCCGAACCTCGGCTGGGCCGAGCAACAAATTCTCCGAACCTTGGCCAAAGCCAAGGGCTACATTCTGCGCTCGAAACCTCGGCCAAAGCCAGGAGCGGCCTTAGCTATCAAGTTCCTCGGGCCAACCGAGTGACATTCCCGCGCCCTGGTCGCACCCGATGGGAACCATCGGCCGAAGGAGCAAAGTCCTCGCCTTAGTCGCACCCCAGGACATCGTTTGAAGCAGGGTGACTTCTCGAATACCCTATAAGTGAAAACGAAGACAAAGACCTCCTGATACTCCGAAGGAAGTAAAGGGACTCCTAAAGAACCGCCTAGGTCCGCCACTGGTCCGGACAGAGACCAGTGACCCCCAAGAAAACTGGTTCGGATTCGGGCAACTCATAAGCCCCGGCCGACCTAAACAATGTTCATAGCTTAGCTCGGATTCGGGTAGCTCACAAGCCCCGGCCGACCTAAGTATCCTTCTAAGCTATGTCCGGGTTCGGGTGGCTTGCGCGCCCTAATTAAACCCGACCGTGGTCTCCCAAGACCTAGCTACTTGGGCGGCCGGAAAAACCCAACCAACGTTCGCAAATGCTCTGGAAACAACAGAATGCACATATGACAAATCTTCATATTTACTGATTAAAAAGAAAAGAAGGACAACAACGGCGAAAGAAAGAAAAAGAAACAAAAAGAGCCCTCGCAAAGGCTCGCTGTCACTTCCGGAAGCCGACAAATCCTCCAGGCGCTGGTAAAGCTCGGCGACTTGTCGGTGGAGTGATATTTTCCTCCCTTTGCCGGTCGCCACCCGGCGTAGGGCCTCGACCTCCCTCGTGGTGACGGCAACGTACTCTTCGACGACCCTCTCGAGCCGCTGGTGGCTCGCGAAGGCCGACGCCAAGGCCTGTCGACCGTAATGGTGGGACGGCCCCCCTCCGGATGCAGCAAGCCATTGATCGTCGCTCTTAAATCGTCGGATGACTGCTCTCCTCCTCGAGAAGCCATGTCGAAAGCTGTTCTAAGACTGAACCAAAGGGATGGCAAAGACCAACACCCCCCGTCCGTATTTATACTTTTCAAGCAAGTATTTCGATCAATCAGGCGTAACCATCGACCCATGAGAATTCGCCACGTATCACCGCTTTAATTGGCGCCTGCAGAATCCTAAAGGTCGTGCCCCATCCCAAGCGAAATCGGTAATGCGGGCGAACTGTTCGGGAACCCCCTTTTCTTCTCTGGGAATGGGGTACCTCCCAATCTGCCGGCCCCCGCAATAAATGCTCCCAATACTTCCCCAAGCTCTTTTAAGCTGGCCGCTTTTGGGAAGCGTGAAAAAGAAAGAGTTCCAGCACCTGACAATAATTCGTCCCTCGGGAGTGGTCGTGTCATAAATGGAGGGCGTGACCATGTACCACCCATTCCGCCTTGATGCTCCTCACCGAACCCGCAGGGACCTGGCATTATGACTCATAGTGACGACTAAGTCACTCCTCCGAGCTCTGAATCTCTGAACCTGGCAGGGCTAAGACTAATCTTCGAACCTTGGCAGGGCCAAGCAACCGTTCTCCGAACCTCGGCAGGCCGAGCCGTAAATATCCGAACTCCAACAGGGTCGAGGCATGAATCTCCGAGCTTCGGCCAGAGTTAAGGAATATATTTAACCACCAAACAACCTCTAAACCTCCATCTGACCCGGGCAGCTTACAAGCCCCGACTGGCTCGGATGGCGCAGGATCCTCGCCTAAAAACGAGCGGGTGTCCTTATGTCCCACGGCCGGCAACAACAACTTGGCACAAGAGAAAGAAATTGAGAAATAGAACAAAATTTTCTTTATTTCATTGCCATCAAAACCAATTACAACTGCCTGAGAGGCGTTACAAGAGCATTGAAATGCATAAAATAAAGACGAGCACAAAACTCGGGCAACTGCTCCAAAGCAAATCTGGGCAACTATGATGCTCCGGTCCGGACCGACAAATCGGGCAAACCGCGAACAGTCAGCTCGAGCCGATAACGGGCGGGCGACATGGACCAACAGTTGCAACCAGCTTCGGTAAATAATGATATCTCGGCGACCCAACCGGGATATCAGAGTGATTGGAAAGGGTGGACGGGATATTACCCCTAACCACCCAACCGAGAGGCCCCCCGACGAGTAGTAGGAAGCCCGGACCCTGGCGCGGAACGCTCTCCCAAACCGAGTGTGTACCCCGGACTTGCCCAAACTCAAAGGCAAGGTACCTGCGGGCGACACACCTTCACCCCTCCCCATGTGGCGAAAGATTCCCCAGGCGGGCAAGCCCAGGAATCCAAACCAGGGGAGGAGGCAAAATTCACACAACCCATGGGGAGCCCGCGTGCACTTCCTACCGTATGTCCCCGAGGGGGAACCACAAAGGACACGGGAAGCACATATGTGCGCTCTCCGTGTGATCTCTGCGCCCCTCCTGTGCGCTCTCCATATGATCTCGGGGCTCATCCCCTAAGGGCGAACCGCTCTTCAGCAGCTCCTTCATCGCCCCAACTGTCTGGAGGCGAAGGGCTTATGAAAGGAAAGCTCAACCCTCCCACTCGCAACAGCAAGAAATGAGCATGGTGGAAACTCCAATGGGGAAGGAAACTTTGAGGATGGCCTAACACGACCCCTCTTCCCCCTTTTTATAGGCAAAAATGAACCAGGAACAGCTATCAAGGCCGGAAGCCCCGAGATTCGAAACATCTGGCCCATGCCTCCACGTGGCCTCCAGGATGAAAGCAACGCCCCGCCGCGCACCAAGCCAATCGCCTGAACCGTGACGGACGCAAAGATTTCCTTTGATCCCGAATCATGATCGTTGAACGCAGAAAATCGCCCGCCGATCCTACGAAACTGACAGATCCAGGGGATCGTCCTACGAGAAAGACATCCTCCAATGGCGGGCGAATACCTGTATCGTACGTCGAAACAACCCGCGTGGGAAAAGACCAGCACAATAAAGGCCTCCCGGAAGGCTCCAAGGCAGCTTTTTACTGGCATCAAGTCGCATCTCATTTCGGCAAAAAAAAATCAACTGCTGAAGAGACAGAGTACTGACAAAACAATTAAGGGTGCGGACACCGTGCGTTCCTCGGTAATAAACCCCTAGTTTGATTGCGCATAAGGCCTAGGCATCACCTAGCCCCCCCCCTTTCTTGTGGGGCCAGAGCTGTTCCTATACTTCAAAAACCAATTGAAGTATCCGCTCCCAGCCGAGCTACTTTGTCCTTCGGCCCCAGCCGAGCTACTTTGTCCTTCGGCCCCAGCCGAGCTACTTTATCCTTCGGCCCAGCCAAGCTATTTTTTTTCTTCGGCCCAGCCGAGCTACTTTGTCCTACGGCCCCAGCCGAGCTACTTTGTCTTTCGGCCCCAGCCGAGCTACTTTATCCTTCGGCCCCGAAAAGGCTATCTCGTTCTTCGGATTTTGTCAAACCACCATGTCATTCAGCCTAAGCCTAGTTAAATCGTCTCACACCGGGTTGCATTGATGTTCGACCTTTTTGTCAAAACGGCCCCTACGCCTTGGCCTCTAACAGGGTATTTCACCAAAACTCAAGACAAGGAACCATTCGGGGAAGACAAACAATTGGAGAATGGCCAATATATTTATTGATCCTGGTCGAATTGCAAAACAAAAGAGAGGAAAGAAAACACATATCGCCCCCGAAAGGGTCAAGACTTGGGATCAACCCCAGCATGTCGGCGGTCGCATTGGTTCCCAGGATGGCATCTAGGTCAACATCAGATATTTCTCCGTATTCGTCCTCCTTGACCCCCGGGGTGTAAGCTTCATAATGTTCTGCATCTAAGCATGACAGATCCAGGTCCAGGTAAGCCTGGGCGACCTTGGCCCTTGCCTCATCTTCATCCAGTTGAAATGCGTCGGCACAGGCCGCCCTAGGTTTGTCGGTGAATTCGGTGGATTTCTTGTACTCCTCCACCACCGAGGAAGCCCGCACATTTGCCTCGTTTAATTGCTTCTCCAGTTCGGAGATCCTTCGGTGCCTCGAGGCCGCCTCCTCTCCGAACGCCTCCAACCGTCTCTGGAATTCCTACCTCATCTTATGTGTCTGCAGGCGAAAAGGCCGAGTAAGGCAGATGTCGAAAGGTCAAAATGAATGAATCCAGTTATGGCCATACCTGATCCTCCCACCGGGCTAACTCGCCCTCTAACACGTGAACCTTGTTGAGAGCCCTAGACCTAGCTGACTGGCTCTGGCGAAGGTTCTCTTTTAGCTCGTCCACCCGGGTCTGGGTATCCCCAACTTCCTGACGGGTAAAGTCGACCTCATCTGACAGTCGGGCAGCACGTTCATCCGACCACTTTAGCCGATCCTGTGTATCGGCAAGCTCCTTACTTAGGCGAGTGAGGTGGTCCTACTACCGCCGGCATTTGCGCTCTTCCTCCTCGAGCTTTTTACTCCAACCGGCCTTATCTTCAGCGTGGCTAGCTTTCAGCTGGTCCCACCTCTTATCAAAGTATAGTTGCATGGACTTAACCTTGTCTTCATGCTCCGCCCTGGCCTGAACAAGCTCCAAATTAGCCTTCTCAGATTGCTCACGGAAGCCTCGAAGCTCGCCAATCTGAACGGTGAGTTGAAGGCTCTTTCCCTCTCAGCCGTAAGGATCCTGTTGGCCTCCTCGAGCTCCCGCTGGAGTCACTACCTGTGCGGCGAGTCGGGGGGCTCTCTCCCTCTCAATTGCAAGAATTCTGCGAGCCTCCCCGAGCTCCCTTTGAAGGTCACCAGGGCTCGAGAAAGTTTCTCGGTCGACTCCGCCCTCTCCTTGAAAAGATCGGCCTCATAGCGAGCCCGGGCCCAAGCTCCGACCGCCAGATGCAAGCGCCATTTCAATGCCCTCATGATCAGGGCGCTCTGCGAGAAAAACATGACACGCATAAAAGATAGCCGAGCTAACTAACCAAAGAGCCAATCTCGGTGCGGTAACTTACCCGAGACGCATAGTCTGTGGCGATCCTTGTAAGAGCAAGGTCATCAATCTCGGGGAGGAGGAAAGCCTCGTTTGGCACCCCAACACTACGGAAAGCCACCTCGACAAGGTCTTCCGGGTAACCCCCTCCAATTGAAGAACTCTCCTCTCTATGGAATGCGGACGTATCAGAGCAGAAAACCTGGCGCTTACTTCCGGGTCGCGCGAATGGAATTCTGCCCCAGGGAACCATCTAGAACTCCCGCGACCCATGAGCTTCTTGACAGCCTGGCTTCCGCCGCCAGGGCCCTCGCTTGGGAAGCCTCGGACGTTTCGCTCCAACAAGGAAGACCCCGGCCGAAGCATCCCCCTTGCTCGCCGGCTCCCCTCCTTCTCCTCCCTCTTCTCCTTCCTCTTCTTCTTCTTCTATTTCCGTCTCCCCAGAAATTTCCCTGTCCGCGACGGCCCCCTCAGGAACTTCTGCTCCCTCTGAAGCCCCCTGTTCTTCGGCAGGAGGCCCCTCGCCAGAGAACCCCCCGTGAACTTCGATCGTCGGTGCCGCAGGTTCGGCCATCTCCTCATCGCCCGTCGGCTCCCCCATCGACGGCCCAGGCCGGTCCTCAACAGCCGCAACCTCTTCCCCTACCTCGATGGAAGCGGAGGCTACCCCCACTTCCTCCTGCGACCTCACCGAGCCATCGGCCCCCAATGAGGGGGATGGGCCGCCTCGCCTGCGGGAGCCCCCAGGCCAACCGCATTTCCCTTCGCCATCATCAGACAAAACGACAACGAGGGGGGAGGAAACCTCAGCAGCCTCCCCCGAAACCCCCACGACTTCCCGATCTTCACGCCTGGATGGATCCTCCTCCGCCGTTGAAAGGTCAGGCGCCGCCAGAACCCCGGCAACTTCGGCCTGCGGCGATGAAGAGCGCCGGCTGTCACCATCTCCCTCGGTCCCCCTGGAGCGGGAACCAGAAAGGCGAAGCCTTTTCTCGGACCGAGGCTTACTACTGGAACTAGACCTCCTATGGCGCTTTCCCAGCTCCTCCCTCATCTGGCCGGCGAGCGCTTTTTGGCTGTAGGAGCAATATAACTCGCCATTAGTTCGCGTAGAAATCAGAGGCGAAGCCACACTAAATTACCAGCTACGGGATAAAACTCACCGCGGGGATCGACAGAACTTAACCCGGCGCGAAAAGAGCATCCTCCGATAAGAGAACACTGGCTGGGAGCGCTCGACTGCTGCGCAGCACGACCAAATCCTCTTCTCCGAATCGGTCAATTCCGGGTGTGCTTCCGGATCCTTCACGTATTGCCCCCAGACTCGAGGGAAATCCAAACCAATGTTCCCCCTGACTACGAGGAACCGCGACTTCCACTCCTTTATCGACGAAGGGTTATCCGATATCATCTTGAAAGACCTTCGGGGACCGATATAGGGCCATTTTGAGGCCCTCCCGGAGACCAGATTAAAACACACCCTGAACAATGGAAGGGTCGCTGTCACCCCAAGGCGCTTGCACAATGAGATGAACCCGATGAGGTTGCGCCAGCTGTTGGGGGCCACCATGGTGAAACATATATTGTAGAACTTCATCACCTCCCGCACCAACGGATAAAGGGGGAACCGGAGGCCTGCCCTCAAGCTTTCCTCGTAGCAGAACGTTCCGTCCTCTGGACCAGACGTCACTCTGTCCTCCGCCGTTGGAACCAACAAGACGACGTCCGGGGGGATCTTGTACAAGCGACGCACCCGCTCCAGATCGGCCAGGGTCACCTCCGAAACCTGGTCGCTTGGGCTCACCATGTTCTCAACCGCAAAAAAAAAAAAACGAGCAGAATCGCAGCGGGAGCAAGAAGACGAAGTTCTTCGGAGGAGAACGAAAGAGGCTCTACGAATAAATATAGCGCCGCCACAACTCCTTTTTGCCAATCGAAACCGCCTCAGGGTGAGGATGGGGCGCCCTAACCTAGGCGTCCGGAACTGTCCCTACGGGCGCCGCGAAAGTCGGGATTTCCCATGTGGCATCTCCCCAGCCGTTACCTTCGCTCCTAAGGAATGCCGGATCCGCCTCGGAAAGGCAAGATGGCCCCACGGCATTAATTAAGGGCATCATTGCGTAGGCAATCAAATATGCATCCCCAAATGCAGGTCGCGCCACCTAGGCCTATACTCCCTACGCCCAAATCTACACTTCAAACTAGGGAGTGGGGGGGCATGTGTTGGGGGGTAAATCATCATCGCATTGATAGTCGTGCGAGGAGGCTAAGACCGACCCCACCCCTTCGCCTGCCATGATGCCCCCGAGCTTCCCATAGCTCGTCTTCCCCGAGCTTCCGTAGCTCGGCTCCCCCGAGCTTCCCGCAGCTCATCTTCCCCGAGCTTCCGTAGCTCGTCTCCCCCGAGCTTCCCATAGCTCGTCTTCCCCGAGCCTCCGTAGCTCGGCTCCCCCGAGCTTCCCATAGCTCGTCTTCCCCGAGCTCCGTAGCTCGGCTCCCCCGAGCTTCCCATAGCTCGTCTTCCTCCCCGAGCTTCCCATAGCTCGTCTTCCCCGAGCCTCCATAGCTCGGCTCCCCCAAGCTTCCCATAGCTCGTCTTCCCCGAGCTTCCGTAGCTCGGCTCCCCCGAGCTTCCCACGGTCCAATACTCACCTCCGCGAAACCTGGCGCGGGAGAGCCTAGGCCTATCGTAACAGTGCCCCAGGCAAGGAATCATGTTGAGGAGTGGTCTAGAACCTATCACGGCTACCTAGGGCCCACGCACCTATCAGATCTCAAGCCATCAAGGAGCTCTCCAAGCCATCGATCCCCTAACGAACAAGATTCGGATCCCAACGGCCCCACGACGGCCTGATTCGATCCGTCTCCGTATCCTAACAACTTTCGAACCTTCCAAAGGCGTTCAAGATTCAGGTGACAGCCTATAAATACAACACTCCCATATTCTCTCAGGTAGGCGCTCACTCTCACTCTCACTCTCCCACTCTCCCCAGCTGTTCGTCGGTGCTCCTCCTAGAGCTCCCGATCGGCCGCCACTGGAGAGACTTCCTGAAGAGATCCACCTCCCCATTTTCTGATTGATCGCCGATTTTTCCACTGACTTGAGCGTCGGAGGATCTTCCGCGGAGGGCCACCCCCAACGCCTCTCGCGTGAGGACTTCTGTGCAGGTCCGTTCCCAGAAGATCGACTCCGAGTCGGAAACGGATCCCACGGCAACAACACCATATGATGATCAAATTCTTTTCTCCTGCAACTTCGAGCGGTCACGTTTCAATTTCACGTTTCAATTTGGAAACCGAACCTAAACCCTACTCTGGACCCGGTCATCCGTACGGGTTTAGTTTTGCTCCGGCCCGCATCTCCCCGACCCGTTAGCAAACCCGCACTGTGGTGGCCTCGGCCGATCGTACCTTATCCACTAGGTCCCTTGCGGCTCCGGTGCACTGGACTTGGCCTCGACGGCCACCGCGTTCCTCCTGGTCCGGGAAAAGAAGAACGCAAGGAACCAGAAAGAAGAGATGCCGACGTTGAACCTGAGCACCAACGTTCCGGTGGACACCGTGGTGGCCTCCGACATCCTCAAGGACTGCACCAGAGCCCTCGCCAAGATCATCGGCAAGCCCGAATCCGTGAGAAAGCCCAACAGTCTCTCCCCACCTCTCCTTTGTAGCTCTCTTCTGCACCTTTTCTTATACGTACGATCAGATGTTTGATGAAATTACTCTGAGACAATGAGATTACTTCTTTGATGGGTTCTCTCTTCGTTTTGAGTAATGCCGCCTGCATATAATTCCTCTTTTTTTTTTGGTTCTTTATTTATTTCTCCTTGCTTGTTAAACTGGTGAATCTGTGACCGTGTGGCATTAGAATTGGGCTTTCTTAAAAAGTTTTTTTTTAATTTAAATTAGGGTATAAAGTTTGTGATAATTTAATCATGATGGGATGGACTCTGATACAGTAGATTGTGGGTTTTATATTCTTAATTTCATTTTTTTCTTCCAAATTATGGTTTTGGCCAGTATATGCGAATGGGAGTGGCTTTGTTATACTTGTGAGTAATTTTGATTCCAATTGGGGCATAAAATGCTGTCGATTTCCGTTTCCCATTTGGGATGCTGCTAATATGAAGAATTTCATATTTCTCATTTTCTTTGTGTATACATTCTCCACTTCATCATTGTGAGCACAGTTTCTTGTAGCTGAGTTTGGGTTGGTGATTATGTGGCCCTTTTTACTGGGGTATTTGGAAGCCAGGGCAAGCATTCAGCTTGCCCCTTTCCCCCAAACAAAAAAAGAAGAAGAAAAAGTCAGAGGTTTTAATTTATCTTACTTTTTAACTTCTAATTTCTGTCGGTGGTTCAGTATGTGATGATTTTAATAAATGGAGGAGTGCCTATGGCTTTTGCTGGAAGTGAAGAACCGGCAGCTTATGGAGAAATCATATCCGTTGGGGGGCTTGGTCCCAGTGTGAATGGGAAGCTAAGTGCAGCTCTTGCTGAAATTCTTGAAACCAAGCTGTCAGTGGATAGTTCCAGGTTTTATATCAAGTTCTATGATGTACAGGTAAGCTAGTGATCCGAGTTCCAGTTTGACTTTTATATCTCTTTTCACTTCTTTAAAATGGAGATTGTAAGTTTCTAGAATGCTAGTTCTATTTTGTAAATTCCTCTAATTTGATATGGCATCCCCCAGAGGCTTAGTCACATACGGTGTTTCTAGAAATCATTTGTGTGACCTTAATCCCATTTTCCCCTTCTTAAGGTACTAGTTGCACTTAATCATATGCTTTGGTTCATATCTCATGTCATGCTAAGGTGGGGCTCATTGCTTCTTGCTAGTGTCAGGAGTAAGCATGCACGTAGAATGCATCATATGCATGTAAGGAACTAATCTAAATTGCATAATTGTTTTTGGTTGTGGCTTAATGGGGTTAGTGATAAATGATTGAAGGGGAGCCACGAGGAAAAACTGAAAATGCTGACAGAAAGATAGGAAATTATATGAAATTTGAGAGTGATAGTAACTGAAGTGGACGAGAACATAAAAGACAGCTTAGGTTCTTCATGTGGCAGTGCTATGGTGGAGTAGGTAGCCTACTTGAGCTTGTGGAACTGTGATAACTCTCCACATCTAGCTGGGTATAAGAAAGCAGGAAGACCTGTCTATTTGACTTGGCTTCTTCAGAATGGCCAGGAGAAATTGATTCTCGTGGACTCAGGGACTAGAAGAAATAAGCCTAGGCTAATGTTTTTTGGCTTATAGGTGACGTAGATAAAGGTGGGTAAAAGTTTATGTATAGAAATCAATTGATGTAAAAAGGGCAAGAATAGAGTCTATTTTTTTCTCAATTAAGTAAAGAAATGTGCCTGCAATAAGTGGCTAAACTCTATCGCATAGTACAAAAAAACTCTGATGGTTGCAATGTTTGGAATATTTAAACTCTTACCTTATAAAGGAGAACAGGATATAACCACCTAAAATTGTTCCAAGGCCATCAGCAATGGTCATGTTCTAAGTCATTTTGAAGCTTCAATCTCCTGTGGGCTATGCCACCCATTACTTATGAAGGAAGTCGCATCAGGCCCATCGCAAGCACCTACAATGTTATGATCATATTGGTTTTTATTCTTTTTTTTTGGTGATTCAATGGATGGTTGCCCTTTGAATTACAAGGTTTTTGTCCTCGTCTTTGAAACGAGGTTCTTGTCAAGTCAAGGCAATAACAAAGACGAGGTTCTTGTCAAGTCAAGGCAATAAAGTGGGTTTTCTTATTCCCGCTTCTTACTCCATTTTTTTTTTCTTGGAATGCCCTAGTCATATCAACCTGTTTCATTCAATCTAATGCATTAATTTATGATTTTAATATGGGAACATCATTTCAAAGCTTCGTGAATGTAGGCTTGTAGAAAGTTAAGCTGTAATTGGCTCCGGCAATAATTTCAAATCCCAATAGAATTTCCTGTAGGATGCTGAGATGGGGTACTATCTTAAGTGCCGGGATGTGCCTCTCTGGCCGTCATCAGCGCATCTTGAGACATCCTCATCAGTCATCCCCTATGTCAGGAGGTGGTGGGATGGAGGCACATCTGTTTTATGCTAAAATCAGGACTATCACATCAAATGGGTTTAAAACCTTAGTTCTGATTACTTTTTTGCATCTAAACTAGTTATAGGTGAATATTGTAGTGTATTTGTCTATACCAATAATCATTGTATCATTCCAAAAATGAGAAACCCAAAATCTTATATAACCAATTTGTGAATGAGCGGTTATGAGGTTTATTACAGATGGCTGATGTGATGCTTAGATTTTTGTTATTCTTTTTGTATCATATACCCCTGTGCTATTCTGCATATTGACGGATCTTGGGAGCTTCTTTTTTTCACTTTCACACTTGTTGTCTAACTTATCATGCTTTTAGGTTTGTCTGGCTGCAAAGTCCACCATGTGATCTGACCATCTTATTATTGACACATGAACACAAATCCTCTAAGCAACCGTTGTCATTTTGGTTTGTTTTCTACGTGTTGGTAGGAACATTTTCGAAAAAAGTTTTAGTACAAATTCAACTTCAAATAACTAATCTTGCTTTGTCAATCCACTGGGGTGCATTTACCATTCAACATCACCTAAAATAGCAATTCATCATTTTAGAACTATATGCTTAATATTGCCATCGTAATAATAGAAGTAAAGGTAGACTTAAACTAACATGAATAAAAATAATTAAAAAAATATAACTATTTATAATTTGAGTGTCGACTTAGTCCTGAATAGAGTAGAGTAGAGGAAGCAGATTTATGTAGCCGACCCCATGTAATTGGGAAAAGGCTTAGATTAATTGAGTTGAGTTGATGCTTAATATTGCCATTGAAAAGTGATCATGTGGTTAGGAAATCCTAATCCATATGTTAAACTGAAATATTTTATTCTTCTTGCATGGCAAGCTCATTCTTTTTCATTGCCTAGATAAAGGCAAGTGTATCATGTGTATGCCAATATTCACTCTCTTTTTTTCATTTGCAAAGTCATTTTCATATAAGCAGGTATGATCATGCATTTTATCCAAGTGGGCAGAAATTAGCAGATTTCTTCCAATTCCCAATTCTTGACTCCTGATTACTAACATGCTTTTCACTCCCTCAGGGCTCCTTTGTTGGCTACAATGGCTCTACATTTTGAACAAGCAGGCAATCCGCCGGAGCTCCCGGCAAGATCAGTATTCTTGCAGCGGTTTGGCTTGGATGGCTCTACATTCGTGCTCGTGCTCGTGCTTTTTCTTTTCGTACTTTTGTACTCTCTTTATCTCCACAAAAAAAAAAAAAAAAAACACGGTTATATATCTGGGAGCATCAGATGTTTGACTTCTTGGCGTCCGGATATGTAGCAATGCAATCAGCCATGAGAAGGTTGTATTTTTCTAAGTTGTTTGATCAAAGTTTGGACTCAAACACTACAGACGGAGGAGTGTGGGAAGGCCTACCACCTGCAATGGCCACCAAAGTTTGTTTCGGCTAAATATCTTGGTGGGTGGTGACGAAAGTAGAACTCATTTGCTAATCGGAGGCCATTGCCGGAAGGAAACATCTAAATTGCTGGCAAAGGCTTTTGGTTGCGGTGCCAAAAGTCAATAAACTAAGTTTTATTGAACTTGGATGGATGATTTTCTGGAAACTTTACCTTTTCGTAATCTTCTGATAGCTTGGTCCTTGCCTTCACCTCAAATAAGCATTCCATTTGCTATATACAAGTAGTAGCAAGTTTTCATCAGGATTAAAATTGTAGCCTAGCACAGCTCTCTTTATGCGAGGCTTCGCGTGAATTAAAGGTGATTCTTTCGCTGGCATTAAACACTTGGAATTTCGGCAGGTGTCATACCTTCACTCCTGATGAATCTGATGGCAATAGAGAAGCAGTCAATCTATGGTTTACTAAGTGTCACGCTTATTTTCCAAAGCATTATTATTAGAACAAACCTTATGCAGAGCTCACTAGCTGCTTGTCATGCTATCCAGTAAGGAATACGCATACAGCTATCTCATTTAACAAATAATATATATTTATTATCATTAACTAAAGAATGTCATGAATTCGTGCTAGTTGTTGAGTGAAATAATTATACCATCAAGTGGAGAAATTGAAGGATAAGTATATAATGAACTGTATTTAAGCTTCGTCTTTATTATTAAGATATCCATTCAAAATATTTTATCTATTTATGTTAAAATCCACCAGAACGAAACTTATGCACTTAAACATTAAAGTGGCCGCTTATGTTTCCTTCCTCATCCTCTAGACAATCAAATTATGTTGTTTAAGGAAGTTTAGTTTTCATTATTC
>UESW01001626.1:0-41942 GCA_900491605.1 Calamus simplicifolius
TGACAAGTTTCAGATCATTTGAAAATCTAATTTTTTTTTCACTGAAACTGTCTTGGAGTCGACACCTCTATTTGTGGAGTCGACACCTGCCTGTGTAGTTTTCTGTCTGTGACCTTGGAGCCGACACCCATCTTTGCGGAGCCGACTCTATTTTGGGCGCTAACTGTGTTAGCGACTTGGAGTCGACACCCGGCTTTGCAGGAGCCGATACCTTGTGGTCCCAGGTTGACTATTAGGGTAGAGTCGACACCTATTCGACTCCATTCAATTCCAAACTCTTTCAAAATTCTCTTCAAACCTTCCAAATCCTAGAATCTTTCTAATCCATCACTTCCTAGCAATCTATGGCACCTAAGCACCGAGGATCGGTATTTGGAGTGACCGTGACGATGGGAAAAAGGACAGTGAGGCGTTCGACACATCAACCTTTGCCCAGTTCATCTTCTACATCATCGTCCTCTACTCCTAGTGCCATCCCTGGTCCTTCTTCTCCACATGTTGATCTTTTAGCCGGGAAAGTCATCACTATGGGTAGAAAAGTAGATTTCGGATTTTTTGAAGCAGTAGGTTTCTCTATTGGAAGGCAAATTAAAGAAATGGATGAGAGAAGGTATGTTCCCTAGATGTTCCTACTTATCTGGCCCTTGTAAAGGATTTTTATCTTAACTTGACTAGAGGAGATGGAGGCCTTGTTAGTTTTGTGAGAGGTACAAGAGTTCACCTAACTTCGAAAATTTTGAGAAGTTTGTTAGAAATACCTGTTATTTGACCTATTACCAACTCCTATAGCGAAAGAGGTGAGGCCTTATCAAGATTACTTGGCAGAGAGGTGGCTGAATTTGAAGAGATTAGGGCTAACCAACTGCCACTAGAGTTGAGACTTTGCATAATATTTGTAGCAGAATTTTGTTCCCCAAGACCGAACGATTTGAGTTTGTATCCGAGAGGGATGTTGTAGTAATGGATTCTGTAGTGACCGACCAACTAATAAACTTATCTGGAATGATGATTTGGTACATGGCTGAGGCTAGCAATAAGAAGAGGTCAACCCTACCCTATGGTATGATTCTGACAATCGCCTTTCAGAGCCAAGGTGTAAATATATTGGATAATGAGCCTTTAAAGAGCCTTAGACATACAGATTATTATAATAAGGCTACCTTGCACCGTATGGGCTTCGTGAAGATCAATGGCAAATGGGAAAGAAAAGGGAATCTAGATGATGGTACAGCTGAGGCTGAGACTTTGGCGCCTGGTCCATCAGTTGTAGGACCTTCTGCGAGACACCCTTCGTCTGGCCCCAACAGTCCTGCACCTACACCCACATATTTTGCTTAGGCATCTACTGGTTTTTCTGAGACTCGGTTGGAGCAGCTGAGAGAATTATTTATGAGTTATGAAGCTAAGATTAAAAATGAACTTGAGAATCATCTTATGGGAATCAGGCAGCATTTTTATTCTTTGGAGGACAAGATCAATGTGATAGAGTCATCCTTAAGCACATCTTCTGTTACCTTGATGAAAGACATAAAACTGATATTTGATAAGATCAAGGACATAGCCGGTGACTCTGACACCTATTCAAAGTGCAACGCAGAACTTCAAAAAAAAGTTACTGTTGTAGCTGCTTTAGTTGAGAGAATGCTAAATGATTTTATGAAAAATCAAGAGAAGGGCATGAGACAAATTTTAGAAGAACTGAAAAGAATTTTAAGATGATTTAGTTTTGTCAACATCAAGTTTTCTTTTGAGCTTTAGTTTGTACTTAGGACAAATTATGTACTTTGATGTTTTGATGTATTTTGAAGTAATATGAATGATGTAATGATATATTTTGCAATGAATTAATGAATATTATGAATGACTTTGTATTCATTGAATGTTATCTTGAATCCTGATTGAAGTATTAATTTTGATTCTGACTTAAGCACTTCTTTTTTAACCTTTTTGTTGATAACAAAAAAGGGGAAGAAAGGTTTGTTTACGTATATGCATTTAATGTTGATAACATATATGAGAAAGATGTTTGTATATGTGTTAAGTGTTTGGTTAGAACATATATGCATTAAATTCAAATAAACTTAATTTGGGTATCATAGGGGGAGCTACCTCATTTAGGGGGAGCTTAACTATGAGAACTTAAAACTTATTTAATTTATCAATTTCATTGATTAATCATGCATATACTTAATGTTTTTGTCATCATCAAAAAGGGGGAGATTATTGACCCAATTATTGATTTTGATGATTAACAAAAGCCATGAGTATATTTTTTGTGTAACTAATGAAATTAATAAGTGTTTCAGGAACTTAGAAAGGTTAAGTTATTCAAATGATATACAAAATTAAGTTTGAATCAGTTTTTTTAATGCAACATTTCAAAGTTCAGATCTTAGAGCCGACACCCATTGTGTTTGGAGCCGACCCTAGGGCGTATCAGAACAGTTTAATATTTTTGGCACGGTTTGGAGTCGACACCTGAAATGCTAGAGCCGACTCTAACCTGAGATACAGAGAAATGGTTTTCTGTGCCAGTTTTTGGAGCCGACACCTGGAGTTTCGAAGCTAACACCTGAAAATTTTAGAGATGACTCTAACCTGAGAACAGAGAGTGTATTTTCGAGACAATGTTAGAGTCAACACCCTTGGAACTTAGAGCCGACTCCAGATCACATTGAGCCACACCATAGTTTATCAGAGCTGACTCCCCGACGAACATTTTATTTCTATTTTTGGAAACCCGACTTGGAGCCGACTCCAACCTGTTAGGAACGGAATTTCAAATCTATGAGAATGGATTTCAACGGTAACATTTCTTCACCTAACCCCCAACGGATCTATTTCGTTGCATGAGGAAGCAATCTAAGTACATTTCAATGGCTATTTTTTACCTAATCTTGGATTAAGGAAGATTATAAAAGGGCGTCGTCCATTTCAAAGAAGAAGAGGAATGAAATAGAGAGAAAGAAAAAAAGAAAAATCAAAAAGAAAAATCTCTGTGCTCAAGGCCATCAATAGAAGAAAGATAGAAGAGAAATCCAAAGGCATTTCAAGATCAAATCAGAAGGATTTCCATCGATTTGAAGAAGAAGAGCTAGAGCCCTAAATTTCAGACTTTTCTTCAACGAGCTTCATTCAAGAATCAGAGTTCAAATCCTATTAGCTTATTCAGAAGAAGAGAGGAAAAGAAGAAAAGCTCAACTTCAAATCGCTTCAAAAACAGGCTTTTCTATTCTTATTTATTTACATTGCATATTTGCTCATTTGAGGAGCTATTAATTGCTGTAAACTTTTATCTAAATTTCTTGTGTCCTAATTCAATCAAGGGATTGAATTAGTTGAGGTAGTTGACCTCGGGGTAAGCTAAGAGTAGCTTGCGTTGGATTATGTGCTGGTGAACCTATGAAAATCAGCTGGGTTCATTGTGACCCCATATAAAATAATAGTTTGAGTTGTGATCTTGCAAAACAACTCAGCTGTAATCAGGGTGATTATAGTGTGGACCCAAGAGTTGCTTGGGAGTGGACGTAGGTGTAGATAACACCAAACCACTATAAACCATCTTGTGGTTGTCGTGCTTATTACTCTCTCTCTCTCATTTATATTGTGTTTATTATTACTACATCACTTCACTTGTGCACATTAACTTAGTGAAATTGGTTTTTAAGTGTAAATTTTTTTAAAGAACCCAATTCACCCCCCCCCCCCCCTCTTGGGTTGCCATCTGGGCCAACAAGAAGGTTAGTGGGAGTGTTATTATTTTCCTGATATTATATGTAGATGACATATTATTGATAGGAAACAATGTATCCTTGCTGCAAGAAGTGAAGGAATGGTTGTCCAGCAAGTTCTCCATGAAAGATTTGGGAGAAGCAACCTACATAAGATCTATAGAGATAGATTTAGGAGGTTGCTTGGATTGTCCCAATCAACATACATAGATAAAGTGCTAAAACAGTTTAGCATGAAGGAATCCAAGAAGGGATTCCTACCGGTATCGCATGTGATAGATCTCTCCAAGGACATGAGTCCTAAGACCCAAATGGAGAGAGAGCACATGAATAGGATTCCATATGCCTCAGCAATCGAATCCATCATGTATGCGATGCTATGTACGAGACCTGATGTTTCTTATGCATTGAGTATCACTAGTAGATACCAGGCAAACCCTGGTGAGAAACATTGGATGGCCGTCAAGAATATCCTTAAGTACTTATGAAGGACTAAGGATATGTTCTTGGTTTATGGAGGAATCGAACTCATAGTTCAGGGTTATACGGATTCTAGTTTTCAGTTTGATAAAGATGATTATAAATCTCAATCAGGCTATGCTTTACACTCAATGGCGGTGCAGTCAGATGGAAAAGTTTCAAGCAGGAGACGACTGCCGACTCTATGACCGAAGCCGAGTACATCGCAGCATCAGATGCAGCCAAAGAAGCAGTTTGGATCAAAAAGTTCATCACTGAACTTGGTGTGGTTCCAAGCATTGCTGATCCAGTATACTTGTATTGTGACAACAATGGAGCTATTGCGCAAGCTAAGGAGCTAAGGTCTCATCAGAGGTCCAAACATGTACTCAAAAGATATCATGTAATTAGAGAGATTATTGGTAGAAATGATGTAAAAATAAAATGAGTCCCCACTGAGGATAATGTAGCTGATCCGCTCACTAAAGCCCTGCCGCAACAGAAGCATGATAATCATGTTAAGTCACTCGGCATTAAATACATGGGTGAATGGCTCTAGTGCAAGTGGGAGATTATTAGTGTATGCCCTAGATCCAATTGGATTGAATGTTGTATACATTCTATGAATACAAATAAATTAAAATGGTTTCTTTATCTTTCCAGATGTCTTTTATTTGAGATAGTTGTCTGTGAGATAAAGTCCAAAAGAATGTGAACCACACATATGGAATTTATAATAGAGATTACAAATTGTGAGATCCAAATTGCACGTTAATGGTTCGATTCTTTAAACTTTCCTAGTTGATGTGTAGATGGGACTTTACACCATCGAACACCGTGAGACTGGCACACATTGCATATTCTCACCCTAGGGGTGAGCAGCTGATTTCACAAGCTGAAGTATGAAGATACTTAGATATGTGTGTGGATGCTCATTATTGTAACGATGCATTGGATGACCCGTACAAAGATCTCATATGGATATTCTATATAGTATCGATGGTTGATCTCTAATGATGGTGGTGTGAGTGATCCTTTGACTTGAGATCTTCATTGCATCTCATGTGTCGAATGTCATGCTTTGACGGCATCCAAACGTCGCTCTAGCCACAGGTGGCAAATATGGTGTCGATTGGGTATGACATGAAGCACATGAAGATGGTGTTTGATCAAGATAGGATTCGTCTTCCTTGATAGAAAGGGTTATATCCCACGGCCACTTGATGGATTAAATTGATTGTTAAATTCTTGCAAGGTTGAGTTGGAATTCGAAATGGTTTCGAAGTTCTAATTCAATTACAGGGTTGACACATTCCATACCACTGATTGATCTGGGATATGTGACGAAAGGATTTGATCATACGGCAACCGTTCATGGACATGTGTTGTTGATGGTCACGTCAACAAAACCTTTAGCAGTTGGGTGGTCATGATACTTTGCTAGAGGCCTCTCATGATCTATAATCATGTTGTTGACTTGGACAAAGAGTTGTCCAATCATTCCTAGGGTCTATGATTAGGACATGATTATTGCCAACATGTTAAAGGGCCTAATGGGTCACACGCATTAAGAAGAATTTTGGATGAATTAAAATGAAAATTAAATTAGATTTAATTAGATAAGATAATTAATTAAATAATCGGGTGAGACCCAATTTAAAGAAGATAAAATAATAATGGATATGATCCATTGTAGTAGAAGAAATGTTAAGGAGAAATT
The DNA here is from genome assembly GCA_900491605.1 of Calamus simplicifolius. Taxonomy (NCBI): domain Eukaryota; kingdom Viridiplantae; phylum Streptophyta; class Magnoliopsida; order Arecales; family Arecaceae; genus Calamus; species Calamus simplicifolius. The sequence goes on from UESW01001626.1 coordinate 5,911, forward strand.
ATTTGTGTATATGATGAACAAATAATTGGATACCCAAATATGACTTGATCCATGTGATGGATGGCTCTGATTATTGGGGTATGGATGGCCAATCTTAGCCATGTGAAGATGGAATCATGCCCATAGGATGAGGCATGATGAATCTCTACGGTTCGATGATGAACACGTACAAATTGGGGCATGTAGTTATGAGATAACCAACTCCTAATTTCGAAGGCTGAGATTGTGACACTTGGATTAACGTTATCATGAGAATGGGAGTTTCTTCTGTTTACTTGGATTAACGTTACCATGGCGTTACCATGAGAATGAGAGTTTCTTCTGTTTCTTTGGATTAACATTACCATGGCGTTACTATGAAAAGAGATCTCTTCTTCTCCCTTGAAACATTTCTTTCTCACCCTATAAATATGGTTCCTTCCTCATAGGAAGTGAGAGCATGAGAAGAAAAAGATTAGATCTTTTAGATCTTCAGAGATATCTTCTGTATTTCTATAAGGGGATTCAAGAGGCATTAGCACCCCTCTCTCCCGAAGATGATCTCTCTTCCGAAGTATCATCTTCATACCTTGAAGGTCTTCATCCATTATTCTCTGCGTGGATCACCGTTAGAGGCCGAACACGTGGATGGCTAGTGGCAGAGGATTCACCAGCTTCATCTTTTTCTACATCGATAAAGGACTTATGTATGAATAAATCTAATATTTTAGATTTTATTTGAGATTTAATGAATCTATTCCTAAGGATCCTGGGCATCTAGGAATTTTATATTATATCTTCTTGTATATTTATATGAATTTGATTCATATCTAGAATACATAATTTCCAACAGGATGAACTTGAGAAAATTAGAAACGAAACATGTGAGAATGCAAAAATTTATAAGAAGAAAACTAAAACCTTTTATGACGAAGCTATCTTTAAAAAATCTTTTACTCATGAGAAAAAAGTTTTCTTATATAATTCAAGGCTTCACCTATTTTTAGAAAAATTAAGATCTAGATGGACTAGCCTATACATAGTGAAAGAAGTCTTCCCACATGGAGAGATAGAAATTTACATAATGAAAGAAGTCTTCCCATATGGAAAATTCAAGTAACGGTACTATCTTCAAAGTTAATGGACAATGCTTAAACCATTCATGGAATTATCCACTAAAGAAGCTGGGGAGGTTATAATCCTATATGAACTAGAGTAAGCCATGACGTAGCGCTTTTTGAGAGATAACCCAAATTTTTCTTTTTTGACCTTTATTTTAGGAATAAAATTTTAGCAATAAGAGACTGCTATGTACGGTCACTCCTAGCATTACATAAGGCATCGTTTAGGTGGTATCTCTCCTTATTTTATTCTTTCTTACTCCATTAAGGACAATGGGAATTAAGTTGGGAGTAAGGAAAACCTTTTTGAAAAATATTTTGAAAACACCTTAGTGATTTTTAAAAATTTTAATTTTTTTATAAATCATGTGCTATGAAAGAAATTCTTGTGCAAAATTGACTAGGAAAAGGTAATAGAGCTATAAGGTATTGGCTAATTACCAAGGAGTAGACTAACTGGTCAGACTTTTAGCCATCTACTTAGGTCATCTAAAGGCTATTAGAACTTTCATTGCACATGCATACTGACTAGGTAAAATAGGTATTAGTTGTAAGGTCAATTGAAGATTTAATTATTTCTAAAAATTGGTAATTGATATGTACTCCAATGAAAGAAACTTAAATTTGAGGGAAGAGCTACATGTTCGATAAAAAAAAAGTAAGTCTAAACATTGGTTTTCCGTCAAGTAACCGATCACCTTTACCTAAGTAAACATTGTTGTTCGCATCAAAAGTGGGGTAGTGTGAAGATATTGCTAAAATAAAAAAAATAAAATAAAAAATATATATATATATATCAGGCAATGTGGATAGTTCTGACTATAAAATTTACTTCAGTAACTCAATACCTAGTGATACTGGCTAGCTTCTTTCAACCTTAAGCCTAGATTTAATTTTATAAAAGAGAATCTTAATGATACATGATTTTATTTTAATTACATTGCTAAGGGACTTGCAATGATTAAATTGGAGGGTGTGATACGTCTATTTATTATCTCAATTTAACCATTAAAATAAATATTAATTATTTTAAATTTATTAATAATTAATACTTTTTATAGATGTTTGCAGAAAAAGCTCAATTTTGGAATTCAACGATGTATATGGCACTTAAATCGAGACTTTGTTTGCCCGAAAAGGAAGAAAGAGATGATTTTGCATGACTCTCGGTGCAAGCTAAGAACTGTGATGTAAAATTGATGGCTAAGGAGTTTTCTTGCGATATCTTATCGATCTTGAGCCTGATTGACTCTAACTTTGACTGGAAGGAAGCCATAAACAAGCTCTTTAAAAGGACCCTAGGCAGTAGTCCGAAAGGAGGGAGTTTCTATATTTTTTTATCTTTTTATTTAGATCATTGTATCTAGGCCTAGGAGAGAAAAATTATGAAGGTAATGCTAGCGGTAGCAATGCACTGCTAGATTCCTTCAATTTGAGATGATGATGAAGCTTGTAAACATGTTTTATCTCTCTTTTTATTCTTAATTTCTATGCAATAAAAAGTATGCTCTTATCTCATATATATTTTGAGTTATTTTTCTAATCGAGGTTTTAATCTGGCATACACGGTCTGCTTCCTTTATCGATGTACCGTGATCTTAGGATACGGTATGTGCCTAAGAGAGGTAGATCGTAGTATAAAAGATTAGACCCATAACCTTCCAAATAATTCGATAGTTTATACTCTAAGCGGATGTGTCGTGATCTTATGATATGGCCTGTGCCTGATAAGAGATAAATTATTCTAACCCTGAATTTGCAAAGATTATCGCTAGTGCAACATAAAGAAAAGAAGATAAACCTGTTAGCATGATGGATTCGGATTCCTGGGTTGCTTCTCCTATTGTCTTAATTTTATTAATTAATTAGTTATTATATTTTAATAATCACTACTCATAATATAATCCTCTATAAATAAATCTCTTGTGTGTTTTTTCGTAACATAATTGCCCTTGGTTCCCAAGGATATGATCCTGATTCATCACTAGCTATAGTAGTGAGTAGGTTTTATTTTTGACCGCTAACAACAACGATCACAATCATAAGACAAACATTCAAAATCAAAAAATCCTTGATTGACATAAAATATGCTTATGAATTATATAGAACAAAAATGTAGTGAAAACATAACCTAGAGGTTCTCACAAAACACTAGAAAAAATGTGACTAAATGCATTATTTAGGATATATGCATGTCACACATATAATACAATACACCGTGAAATTAAAATAGTAATGCCACATATTAAAATAGTAATGCCACAAAATCATTAGTTTAAATAAGGCTAAACGCTCTACCGTTTCTCTCAAAGAGAAAAAGTAAAAAAGCTCACAATGCAGAGTATATTAGTAAAAAATAGAAAAAGGATTAGCAACAAAAATTTAAAAGATCCCATTTTAAAATTGAAATGCAGGGCAAAATTTTGCATGAACAAAGACAAACATTATATAACAAATATCATGCACATTCCCCAAACCTTATACATTAAGATTTTTCGCGTAAGCTTCACCAGTAAGAGAGAATTGCATGCACTAACCTAATTACAGATAACTATGTTTGAAACATGTTTTCAAAACCATATCGATAGACAAATGCAGCTGACTAATCATCCTATACGTACTCTTAGTTGACAAACTACATTTAACCAAAAGTTGATTATAAGATAACAACCCACACAAGTGGATCATGTGAGAGAAGGGAGCATATGAAACTGTCATGGCAACATATTGACACATTCAACTTCATGTCTACCTTCAATCAAGATAACAGCCCAATTGTGGCACTGGCTATTGCACATCCAGAGTACAAGAGAATTATGAATACATGCTTCACACATGCACGTCTCAAATGCATCTTGAAAGCTCCCAAGAGATGAAGTAGGAAAAAGAACTCACCACTTGCATTAAAGAACACAGACAAACCGATGGTATTTCAAATTTTCAAGCACTAAAATCAGCATTCTTAAGCTCAGCTCAACCCAGCTGTGAGACATCCAAAGGTATATATCATGGAAATGGATTTAACTCATTATTATTATTTTCTAAATCCTTCAGCTCATCAAGTCAAGGAAACATTAAGGATAAGACACAAAACACTACAAGAAAAGAGCATAATAGTGACAAAAACAAGAAAAGAGCATAATAGTGACAAAAATTTCCATCACTATTCTGTCACAAACTGGGTTTAGTGATGGATTAGTGATGAAAATCTTATCGTCACTATTTTTGCCGTCACTAAATTTAGTGACGGAAAGAGGTCTGTCACAAATAATAGCGATGAATTGTGACGAAATATTCCGTCAAAAATTTGTGACGGAACATATTTTCCATCACTAAATTATGATGGATTTGTGACGAAATATTTCATCAAAAATTTATGACGAAATATATTTTCCATCACTAAATTGTGACGGATTAGTGACGAACTATCCGTCATGCATTATTCCGTCACTATTCCGTCACAAAAATTTCCATCACAATTTAATGACAGATTGTTGACAAAAATTTAGTCACTAAAACTTTTGTCACTAGTCCATCACTAATAGCTCCATCACTATGCCATGACGGATTAGTGATGAAAGAATCCATCAGTCATTCGTTATTGTTCCATCACTAATCGATCACTAATATTTTCGTCACTAATCCGTCACTATTATTTCTATCAAAAATCCATCACTAATCCATCATTAACCTAATAAAATTTCATCTTTCATTCTTATAAATTTAAAATTATTTTTAAATTACAATATATTTAATGCATTCTAATAAAATTTATAGATAAAAATTTAAATTTAAAAATAAAAAATTTATTTTATAAAATAAGATAAATATATAGATCAATAACCCTTTTTCATTAAGCATGACACATCTACCTAATTATCAAAACAGCTACAAAGCATTGAATGGTTCTTCCTTCAAAAAAAGCTCATTGTTGTTGAGTCAAAGCCGAGTTGCTTCTTAGGCTTGCCGGTTCGTTTGATTTGACGTGCTTCAAATCTTCTAGCCCTTGATACCAAGGGAAATAACCTATCAATGAGATGATAATTCCTATCTATACATTTCAACCGGTTATTCCAGTAATAATATAATTTTAAAACAGCAATCATAGATCAATTCAAACCTGAAAATTATATGAAAACCTATGATCTCTCTTAATTCATCCAGTATAACCACATTTTGGTTTCAATGAACATTAAACCAAGCAGGCATTCATGACTGAAAACATTGAAATGCCAGTAGATGCACCAGATTTATATCATAATCAAAATCAGGCAAATGCAAAATAATCATCTTAATACAATGCTTCAAGAAGACGTCATATATATAGCATCGAAATGAGGTCCACAAGTACCCAAAGTGCCCAGAGTCCAGAACTAGCAACCAATCCTATATACATTGCACAGCTTACAATAAACTAACAACAACATCCAGCAAAGTCCAAATCATCAACCTAAAATATATCATCAACCAAAAGCTTGCCACTAATCAGATAAATATCAGGTCCAATTGTCCATTCATTCACTCAAAGGCCCACTGGTTCTCTGTAATCCCCTAGATTTCATAATTGCCCGTGAGAATTATCACGAGGTCAGATGATAGACTCCAGATAATTGAATTCCAGATATATCTTAATTGCTCGTGAGAGTTATCACATGATCAGATGATATGATAGACTTTAGATATTTAAATTTCAAGTATATCTAATTACAGGGTCCCTTGATTTGGGGACTCTACAATGCCTATAAAAGATGGTGTAGAACCCTCCTTCCCACCATACGTGGACGCCCCCTTCTCATCATCTCCTCGTGCGGACTTCTTCCTCAGCGTGCCTATCTCTGGTAAGTCCCCTATCCATGCATGAGAGAGAAGGATTGAGAGAGAGAGAGAAAGTAAAAAAAAAAGGAATCGAAGAGGAGGGAAGAGCCGGGTTACAGAACCCAGCTCTCCCCTTCTCTTCTCCGTGAGATTGGTTCAGGCCCGGCGGCATGCCCGCCGCCTCGCCGGGCCTGAGCCCCGGCCGACGACCCCACCGGCACCGGGGGCGGCATCCGGTGGGGTGCCGGAGAACAGAGAGAGAGAGAGATGGGCGGAGGAGGGAGAAAGAACTACCTGTGACGAAACCGACCGGCGGTCCGACTCTTGGTTCGGGCCCGCGGCGTGCTCGCCGCCTCGCCGGGCCTGGGCCTTGGTCGGAGACCTCCACCGGAGCCGGGCGTGCGTCCGGTGGAGGTCCGACCGGCCATGGTGGCCGGCTGTGCCGTCGGCGTCATCCGTAAGCCGCGGGTGATTAAGAAAGAAAATGATGAAATTAAAGGGAAGGGAGGAGAGGGGAGGCCGGCCACGGCGGTGGCCGGCTCTGGCCCGGCCACCGGAGGCCGGACCGCCCGGATTGGGCCGGCAAAGCCGCCGGCGTGATTTCGAGCCTCCGCAAGGGAATAGAGAGAAGATGGAAATTGATACAAATTGAGGAGAGAGAGGGAGTGGGAGAGGCTGGCCGCGGCGGCGGCGGCCACGGTCCGGCCAACGGCGGCCGGACCGCCTTCAATTTGGCCGGCGGCGGCCCTGGCCGCCGGCGCAAAGCTTGGCTCCTCTGTTTCGTTTGAAACAGAGGAGCTGGTTAAAAATAGTAACGGGCTGATTGGGCCGCTTTATTGTTGGGCCTTGTTGGGCCGTTTCTGAGCCCAGTTTGAGCAGCGTTTTGGGCCTTGTATCGGGCCGAGAATGATAAAATAAAATATGGCCCGAATCAGGATTTATTCTAGTTTCTGGAATAATTTTATTTCCCTATTTGGATGTATACATTGAGAGATATTCAAGCCCAAAGTTGGGCTCGTGAAGTGATTTGGGTAGGATTTAAGAATTATTTATAATTCAGATTTTAGGAATTTAATAATGGAAAATGATTATGTAGGTGCCCAGGAGTCCAATTAGCTGGGTTATCAAGTGAAATTCGTGTACTGAGGTAAGTAAGTCAAGTATATATTTTATTAATTATGAACTGTGAAATTACAGTTAAATGTAATTATGTTCATTTGGCAAAATCATGTTATTACTATGATAATATGTAATCATGATAATGACAGTAAAACTTTATGTATCACCGCGGTTCTCACATGACAGATGACAGACACTGGTACCAGAACCCTTCCTCTTAGGGGATGTTTAAGAGGGCTACACATGATGTGTATATGACAGATGACAGATGACAGACACTGGTACCAGAACCCTTCCTCTTAGGGGATGTTTAAGAGGGCTACACATGATGTGTACATGACAGATGACAGATGACAGACACTGGTACCAGAACCCTTCCTCTTAGGGGATGTTTAAGAGGGCTACACATGATGTGTATATGACAGATGACAGATGATAGACACTGGTACCAGAACCCTTCCTCTTAGGGGATGTTTAAGAGGGCTACACATGATGTGTACATGACAGATGACAGATGACAGACACTGGTACCAGGACCCTTCCTCTTAGGGGATGTTTAAGAGGGCTACACATGATGTGTAATGTAGGGACACATAAAGAAAAATAATGACAGTATAAACAATGTAATTGTTATTGAATCAAGTTTCAAACTAATTGATCTGATGACATGAACCTAATGATCGCCTGATAAATGAAATTTTGAAATTATATTAGGCTTACTTATTGAGTGTGAGCTCACAAAATTCTCATAATGTTTTTCAGAGCCACAGGAATGAAGATGGATAATTGAGATAGAAGGAGTTTTCTACTAAGAAGACTTAGTTTTATCATTTGATTTAGTTCAGATTTATTTGTAGGGCAGATAGCCCAAGACTGATAATTCTGGTTTGTAACAAATCATGGATATGGAATTTGCTTTATATTGATTTATGTGATAAGTTCAAGACGCCTTGCTTGCCCGGCATGCGGCGGGTTGTCACCTTAGCCCAAATTTTTGGGCCTGGGGCATGACAGCTTTAGTGGTATCAAAGCATCGCACCAGTCGGAAGTGCAGGAGCTAAGTGCACACAGGGCAAAGTGCTACATCCATGGAGGATGGGAGCCACCTCTTGAACCTGTGGGGGCCACCTCTAGAATCCTGCCTGCCTGGTGGTTATGATCAATTGACCCTGGCGACCAGGTTATGACATTAGGGACCTATACATGATGACACTTTAGGCAAAACACTAGAGTGACATAGAGACAAGTTATAAATTTAAAGAATTTCAGAAATTATGCTTTGAAAGCCTAACAATTAATGTTTACAGTGATATTAATTATAACTAATTTATCAAGAAATAAGAATGGCACGTCGCACTAGAAGTCGACAAAATGATGAGTGTTCACAGGTTGGTAATGCTTGCCAACCGGGAGATCTAGAAGCCACTGTAGCTGCTGCCCCTGCCAATGCAGTTGGGACTGATCAGCAGCAACTCCAGACCGAGATACTTCAGGTTCTCTCGGGTATGGTGCAGTCGATACAGGACTTGCAGCACTAGATTCTGCAGGCTTAGTCCGCTCAGCCTGAGTTCAGTTTTATTGGTGGTCATAATCACTTAGCCTCAGTGTTCATATCAGTGATGCAGGCTGAAAAGTATTTGATGAGTGGTGGTCAAGGATTTCTTACTGTAGTCAAGGACCTTCAGCAAGAAGAGACCAAGTTGGAGGATATTCCCATAGTTAGAGAATTTTCAGATGTCTTCCCTAAGGAATTGACTAATTTACCCCCTGATCGGGAAGTCGAGTTCTCTATTGATCTAGTTCCTGGGACTGGGCCTATATCAAAGGCCCCTTATCGTATGGCCCCGGCTGAGCTAAAAGAACTGAAGGATCAACTGCAAGAGCTCCTAGACCGAGGATTTATTAGACCCAGTGCTTCTCCTTGGGGTGCTCCAGTCCTATTAGTTAAGAAGAAGGATGGCAGTCTTCAACTCTGTATTAATTATCGGGGAATCAATAAAGTAACAGTGCAAAATAAGTATCCTCTGCCAAGGATTGACGACTTGTTTGATCAACTTCAAGGAGCCCGGATATTCTCAAAGATTGATCTTAGGTCCGGGTACCATCAGCTTAAAGTCAAAGAAGGGGATGTACCAAAGACAGCATTTAGAACCAGATATGGCCACTATGAGTTCTTAGTGATGCCGGTTGGGTTAACTAATGCCCCAGCAGCATTCATGGACTTAATGAATAGAATTTTTAAACCATATCTGGATCAGTTTGTGGTGGTTTTTATTGATGATATACTGATATATTCCAAGAGCCATAAGGAGCATGAGGACCACCTGAGAATTGTACTACAGATTCTACAAGAGAAGAAGCTTTATGCCAAGCTAAAGAAGTGTGAATTTTGGTTGGATCAAGTAGTTTCTTGGGTCATATAATCTCTAAAGATGGTGTATCTGTGGACCCGAAAAAGATTGAAGCTATCACTAACTGGAGCCGACCTACCAATGTGGCAGAAGTCAGAAGCTTCTTGGGATTAGCCGGATATTACCGAAAATTTGTGGAGAATTTTTCTCGCATTGCTCTAACCCTAACTCGCTTGACCCAAAAGCGAGTGAAGTTTGACTGGACAGTGGAGTGTGAGGAAAGTTTCCAGGAGTTAAAGCAGCGCCTGGTGTCAGCTCCCATTCTTGTCCTTCCAACGGGATCTGAAGGTTTCACTATATACACTGATGCCTCTCGAAAAGGATTGGGATGTGTTTTGATGCAGAATGAAAGAGTGATAGCTTATGCCTCCAGACAACTGAAACCTTATGAGCAAAATTATCCTACTCATGACCTGGAATTGGCTGCTGTGGTTTTTGCTCTGAAGATTTGGCGGCATTATTATATGGAGTGTCGTGTGATGTGTATACAGATCATAAGAGTTTAAATACATCTTCACACAGAAGGAGCTGAATTTAAGGCAAAGGAGGTGGTTGGAACTATTGAAGGATTATGACCTGAATCTACAGTATCATCCTGGGAAGGCCAATGTAGTAGCTGATGCCTTGAGCAGAAAATCCTCTTCTGAGTTAGCTGCTATGATTACCTCCCAGCCTCACGTATTGAGAGATCTGGAGAAGTGGGAGGTTGGTCTGAGAGTACAGCAGTCTGATGGACTTATTGCAGCACTTGTACTCCAGCCGACCTTAGTTGACAGAATCAAGTCATCTCAGATGAAAGATCCAGACATACAAAGGATTAAAGAAGTAGTACAATCAGGAGTTCAGAATGAATTTTATATAACGGATGATGGATCCCTGAAATTTGAAGGAAGACTTTGTGTGCCAAATAGTGAAGAGCTAAAGGCTGAAATTTTGAAAGAGGCTCACTACTCTCCCTATACTGTGCATCCAGGTGGCACTAAGATGTACAGAGACTTAAAGGAAAATTTCTGGTGGAAAGGCATGAAGAGGGAGATTGCTCAGTATGTGGCCAAGTGCTTGGTGTGTCAGCAAGTGAAAGCCGAGCATCAAAGGCCTGCAGGGCCTCTTCAGTCTCTAATGATTCCACAGTGGAAATGGGAAAAGATTACAATGGACTTTGTGACTGGTCTGCCCAAAACTCCTAAAAGCAATGATGCAGTTTGGGTCATTGTGGACAGACTAACAAAATCAGCTCATTTCCTACCTTTCAGAGTTGGGGTCTCTAGTGAAAGATTGGCTAATTTGTATATTGAACAGATCGTGAGACTCCATGGTGTTCCGGTATCTATTGTATCAGATAGAGATACCAGGTTTGTGTCCCAGTTTTGGAAGAGCCTTCATAAGGCCATGGGAACCAAACTAAACTTCAGTACAGCCTATCATCCCCAGTCAGATGGACAATCAGAGAGGACCATACAGATTCTGGAGGACATGTTGCGAGCCTGTGTGATGGACTTGGGTGGAGCTTGGGATAACCACTTACCGTTAGTAGAGTTTGCATATAATAATAGTTACCAAGCTAGCATCCAGATGGCTCCATTTGAAGCTCTGTATGGTGGGAGGTGCCGATCTCCTATATGTTGGGATGACGTGGGGGAAAAGAAGTTGCTAGGCCCTGAGCTAATTCAGCAAACAGTAGATAAGGTGCATTTGATCAGGGAGCGTCTTGTACAGCTCAGAGCAGGCAAAAGAGTTATGCTGATGTCAGAAGAAGGGAATTGGAATTTCAGGTTGGGGATCATGTCTTCTTAAAGGTATCACCAACCAAAGATGTGATGAGATTTGGGATTAAAGGAAAGCTGAGTCCACGTTATATTGGACCTTTTGAGATCTTGAGCAGAGTTGGAGAGGTTGCTTACAGCCTGGCACTGCCTCCGATTCTACCTGGGGTACACAATGTTTTTCATGTATCTATGCTGAGAAAGTATATCTCTGACCCCAGCCATGTCATAGCATATGAGCCTATACAGTTGAAGAAAGATTTATCATATGAAGAGCATCCTTTGCGTATAGTAGACCGCAAGGATCAAGTTCTAAGACGGCGTACCATTCCCTATGTCAAGGTCAATGGAATAATCATTCTGAAAGAGAGGCTACTTGGGAACTGGAAGAAGAAATGAAAGAAAAGTACCCACGACTATTTGTATCTTAAAATAGTTAATGATTAAAAACTGTTAACTTTAGTTGATTGTTAGTCCTTGGGACAGAAATTTGGACCTTTATTTTTAATAAAAGTTATCAATTTCGAGGCCGAAATTTTTATAAGGAGGGGAGAATGTAATCCCCTAGATTTCGTAATTGCCCGTGAGAATTATCACGAGGTCAGATGATAGACTCCAGATAATTGAATTCCAGATATATCTTAATTGCTCGTGAGAGTTATCACATGATCAGATGATATGATAGACTTTAGATATTTAAATTTCAAGTATATCTAATTACAGAGTCCCTTGATTTGGGGACTCTACAATGCCTATAAAAGATGGTGTAGAACCCTCCTTCCCACCATACGTGGACGCCCCCTTCTCATCATCTCCTCGTGCGGACTTCTTCCTCAGCGTGCCTGTCTCTGGTAAGTCCCCTATCCATGCATGAGAGAGAAGGATTGAGAGAGAGAGAAAGTAAAAAAAAAAAAAGGAATCGAAGAGGAGGGAAGAGCCGGGTTACAGAACCCAGCTCTCCCCTTCTCTTCTCCGTGAGATTGGTTCAGGCCCGGCGGCGTGCCCGCCGCCTCGCCGGGCCTGAGCCCCGGCCGACGACCCACCGGCACCGGGGGTGGCGTCCGGTGGGGTGCCGGAGAACAGAGAGAGAGAGATGGGCGGAGGAGGGAGAAAGAACTACCTGTGATGAAACCGACCGCGGTCCGACTCTTGGTTCGGGCCGGCGGCGTGCTCGCCGCCTCGCCGGGCCTGGGCCTTGGTCGGAGACCTCCACCGGAGCCGGGCGTGCGTCCGGTGGAGGTTCGGCCGGCCATGGTGGCCGGCCGTGCCGTCGGCGTCATCCGTAAGCCGCGGGTGATTAAGAAAGAAAATGATGAAATTAAAGGGAAGGGAGGAGAGGGGAGGCCGGCCACGGCGGTGGCCGGCTCTGGCTCGGCCACCGGAGGCCGGACCGCCCCGGATTGGGCCGGCAAAGCCGCCGGCGTGATTTCGAGCCGCCGCAAGGGAATAGAGAGAAGATGGAAATTGATACAAATTGAGGAGAGAGAGGGAGTGGGAGAGGCTGGCCGCGGCGGCGGCCGGCCACGGTCCGGCCAACGGCGGCCGGACCACCTTCAATTTGGCCGGCGGCGGCCCTGGCCGCCGGCGCAAAGCTCGGCTCCTCTGTTTCGTTTGAAACAGAGGAGCTGGTTAAAAATAGTAACGGGCTGATTGGGCCGCTTTATTGTTGGGCCTTGTTGGGCCGTTTCTGAGCCCAGTTTGAGCAGCGTTTTGGGCCTTGTATCGGGCCGAGAATGATAAAATAAAAATATGACCCGAATCAGGATTTATTCTAGTTTCTGGGAATAATTTTATTTCCCTATTTGGATGTATACATTGAGAGATATTCAAGCCCAAAGTTGGGCCCGTGAAGTGATTTGGGTAGGATTTAAGAATTATTTTATAATTCAGATTTTAGGAATTTAATAATGGAAAATGATTATGTAGGTGCCCAGGAGTCCAATTAGCTGGGTTATCAAGTGAAATTCGTGTACTGAGGTAAGTAAGTCAAGTATTATATTTTATTAATTATTGAACTGTGAAATTACAGTTAAATGTAATTATGTTCATTTGGCCAAAACATGTTATTACTATGATAATATGTAATCATGATAATGACAGTAAAACTTTATGTATCACCGCGGTTCTCACATGACAGATGACAGACACTGGTACCAGAACCCTTCCTCTTAGGGGATGTTTAAGAGGGCTACACATGATGTGTATATGACAGATGACAGATGACAGACACTGGTACCAGAACCCTTCCTCTTAGGGGATGTTTAAGAGGGCTACACATGATGTGTACATGACAGATGACAGATGACAGACACTAGTACCAGAACCCTTCCTCTTAGGGGATGTTTAAGAGGGCTACACATGATGTGTATATGACAGATGACAGATGACAGACACTGGTACCAGAACCCTTCCTCTTAGGGGATGTTTAAGAGGGCTACACATGATGTGTACATGATAGATGACAGATGACAGACACTGGTACCAGGACCCTTCCTCTTAGGGGATGTTTAAGAGGGCTACACATGATGTGTAATGTAGGGACACATAAAGAAAAATAATGACAGTATAAACAATGTAATTGTTATTGAATCAAGTTTCAAACTAATTGATCTGATGACATGAACCTAATGATAGCCTGATAAATGAAATTTTGAAATTATATTAGGCTTACTTATTGAGTGTGAGCTCACAAAATTCTCATAATGTTTTTCAGAGCCACAGGAATGAAGATGATAATTGAGATAGAAGGAGTTTTCTACTAAGAAGACTTAGTTTTATCATTTTGATTTAGTTCAGATTTATTTGTAGGGCAGTAGCCCAAGACTGATAATTCTGGTTTGTAACAAATCATGGATATGGAATTTGCTTTATATTGATTTATGTGATAAGTTCAAGACGCCTTGCATGCCCGGATGCGGCGGGTTGTCACCTTAGCCCAAATTTTTGGGCCTGGGGCGTGACATTCTCTCTCCGGACCTCTTCTTCAGGAGTGAAGTCATTTTTAATGTTAAAGGTTTTGCGGATCTCTTCCGGGGTCTTCCCCTTGATCATATCAGCCACGGTTTGACAGGTCAGATCCAGTAGGCCTTTGATGTTTAAATAGTTTGCAGCCTGGAAAATCAAATAAAGAATCATAAAAGAGAATGATGAAGTTCTAACCGTTAAAAAACTAGACATATAACTGAAACAGGAACAGAGTATCAAACATTATTATATCAGCCATGCCATACTTTATTATACCAATATGATAGGCATTCTATACTATACTAGTATTGTACCAGTATCCATACCCGAAAGGGGCATATCGACATTCAATACATCCCATTACTAGCATACTAGGCGTATCAATACTGTATTAAAATTTTATTAATACATCACTTGGTACAATCATATAGTCAAACAACGTTTATTTATTTGCTGTGTACCTATAGAGTGCCAAACAGTGGAGTTGTACCATGTTGATTTAATAATGGATGAATACTGCAGGCATGTGTTATTAATGGATGAATACTGCAGGCATTTTCAGTTGTAGTCAGCAAAATAGGTTTCAAGTCTTACAAAAGCATCAGCAGTCTTACTTGAGAATATATAAATATCCTACAACAGAAATTTTATTTGAATAAAATAAATATTGGCCCGAGAGAATTACAAATTTTGCAGAACAAGAAATTGAGAATGTACGCTTTGCTTATTTTGTCATTTGAGCTGATAAAATTCAGTCACAGACAAATATTATTAGCAAGATAGCTACATCAGTAGAAGACTCGCAAGGAAAATGAGAAGTAGAAGAAAATTTAATTTCATAGTTTCATTTGATATGGCTTCCAGTATAGCATCAAATTGCTCCAAAATTCCTCTTTCAGCTAGTTTCTTATTCATGATGTTAGTCCATTCATTTTCACATATAAATTTTTCTTTAATACCCTCCAGGCATTGTGTGGGCAAATTGCAGCACCATTCTTTCTCACTGGTATAAACGACTTTGGGCAAATTGCAGCACCATTCTTTCTCACTGTTATAAACGACTTTGGCATTGACAGTCTACTAATTGTATGCAATCCTCTAACAATCTATATTCCACAATTGATCACTAAAACACTTTCATTACATAGTTATACTGCCAAATTAATTGTTATGATTTATAGTGTCACATATAGCTGATACATATTGAGTGTACAAAAAGCAAATTTCACCAGACTAAAATAAGAATAAAATCTAATAGTCCCAAAGTCAGTTGAATCAAGCAGGGAACTCTCAAATGTCATGCAGTTTCTCTCTACCTCCCACCATGCCACCAGGGGTTCAATAATCCAACTCTTTTGTGCTTGCTGATGAAAGTTATGGTGGTCCCAACCATCCTACTATCCCACAACCTAGCAATCAATGAAAATCTCAAATCAAATCTGGGAATTTGGCACAGTATACCCAAGTAAACTTGGTGCAGGAAAGCGTACAAGCAAAATCTTATCTACACATATCACCAAGGCACTACCTGCACTATCTAGTATTCCCTTCCAACTAAATATCAAGCATTTAATCAACATTACTCATCCAAGAATTAATGCCATAATTTGGCTCATAAACTCAGAATTGTGTTTCTTCCTCCAATGCTGGTGCAAATTACTCTTTAAACACTAAAGCTTCCCCATAATAAGCATAGAAAAAGAAGGCACTGGGTCTTCTCGTTTGACCATGAGAGACACCTCTAGTGGATATCATTGCAACTTTAAAAGATTTAAACTAGCTGGTTAAGGCATTTCTACCATTACTTCACATTAACCAGACCAAGTGTCCAAAAGAATCAGAATCATCCAAAAATTGAATACAGAGACACACATGTATCTTGTAACATGTGTAAATATATTGCTGTAAGCATATAATACACAATTAATTGGATCTATGCTTCTTATGTTGATAGAATTTGATAAAATGGTTGGTAATTATTATGTTCAAATGAAAAATTTTCAAATAGAAGTGTCAAATGCAAACGTATGGTGATAGCATCATCTCAATTTGATGTCATGAAGTGTCGATGATGTCATTAAGTGTCCCAAGCGTCCAAATTTCTAACACATCAAAAATCCCCAAATTTGGAGACTCCAAGCAAAATCGACAAGAATGGTAACATGAAAGAAAAGACAATGAACTACAAGAAAACCTTTACAGGTAAAGTCATGAAGCCAATTCTGGTACCAAAAATCATCCTCTCACTGCTAGCATGCCACATGGCATGAGGAGATTGCTGGGATTCATAAGGTGTTTGTGGTCTAAGACACCAATCTCCTAGCATCACATGACATGCCAAAAAATTGAGATATATTTTTAGTAACAGGGTTGGCTTATGTAGTATTGGTCAACCATTAATATTCCACTCCCCATTAGTCAAAATTTTTTTGGTTTCAATCATTAAGGAAAGTTTTTCCCTAATATCAAAAAGATCAACTGCAATGATATTAAGGGTACAGCTATTCCAAATTGGAAGAAATATATAAACCTCTTTCATTACATAATTCATGAAACACATTTCACCAATCCCCTAAAAGGCAACAATGAGATGTACTATCACATCAAGGAACTATGAGAATTTAATTGCAGTAAAGAGAGTACCAAATTCTTACTTAGCATATTTCTCTCAAGATCTAAATCTACTCAGAATAAGATTAATTTTTGGTGGTCTAAAAACACCTTTGAATATTTCCATGACTGCTTTGGCTAAACCATTGCAATGTGTTAAATCGACAATATTCTCCAGTTTACAAGCACAAACTTTAAGTTTCACATGCAAGCAATGTGTGCCCATAAAAATGCATTATAGTCGAAACTATTAGTTAGGAAATCTTTGGAACTCAACTACTAGGTATATCATATCAGAATGTCATATAAAACATCACATAGTATATCCATATCAAAATGAAATATAAGCTAATTTATCAGTTTGGTTAATGTAAAATGTCGGACCTTCCTACTAGTTGGCAGCATTGTGCAGTTGAATCCATCCTGAACAAGTTTGTTGATCGCATCCCTGAGTCTAATGTAGTCATCCTCCACATTATACACCTGATGAGAAATTCTCACATACCCAGTCACAGGACTGCCCTCATCCGTAGCACCATTCTCACCATCCTTTGGAGATCGATAATATACAGGAACCTCAACATGGAATTGATCTCTCAAGAGCTAGACTCCTAAATTCAAAGCATCCTTCTCACTCGAAATCCCCAAACATCTTGGCAGACCAACCATGATCATGCTCTCGCACATTTTCGGTGGAGAGCCAAGACAAGTGCGCCATGACTCAGCCAGCATCTTCCCCATTTCCAAGACATTATCGTGATTCTGTTTACAAATCCCTTCAATCCCCCTTTCAAACCTATCAAGGAAATCCATCACTGATGGAACCACGAGCTGGGCATTGTAATCCTGTGTACCAATCCACCCGCTCTACATCGGAAGTCCATTCCCATACTCATGCGAGACCATTGGGTGGTGCAAGTGAGATGGAGCCGAGCACTTCCTGGAGTACAAGAACGCAACTGAAGGTGGGCAAAAGAGCCACTTATGGAGGTTGCTGGTGTAGAGATCAACCATAATATCCTTATTCTGCATGCTTATTCTTCTCTCTTCTTGGACGATTACATGAACCAATGACCCATGATCACTGCCAAGACCAAAAATATATATATATATGGAAAAGGTACCGGCACCATTTTGTTCATTTTTCTTGGCCTTTTGACTTGTAAATTTATGCATTTCATGACAAGGCTTATTTCGGAAAGTCAGTTCTTCTAAAGGTTTCCTTAACTTCCAATCCTGGAGGACTTCTGGACAATTGAAAGATTTTTGGTTTCCTAATGGATCTCTTTTTAGAAGCAATATGTCCTAATGGATCTCATGTTAAAATATCTATCGCATTTTTTCAGGTTGGTAAGTTCATTCAGTTAATAGCCACATTCATTGGAGGTTTTGTGGTTGCCTTTGTTCAAGGGTGGCTTCTCACCCTTGTCATGCTTGCCACAATTCTTCCACTTGTGGTTGCTGGAGCAGTCATGTCCACCGTTGTATCCAAGATGGCGTCAGGTGGACAGGCAGCTTATGGAGAGCAGCAATTGTTGTGGAACAGACCATTGGGTCAATTAGAATAGTAAGTTCTGCAAGTATTCTAGACAGGAGGAAGTGGTGGACCGTTTTATTTCTTAAACTTTAAACCTATTTTGTTGTGGAGATCTAACTGAAGTCTTTTCTTAGGTTGCTTCTTTTACTGGGGAAAAGTGTGCAGTGAACAAATGCAGCGAGTCTCTAAAAAGAGCTTACAGTTCAGGTGTTCAAGAAGGTCTGGCTGCTGGATTAGGTCTTGGAACCGTCATGCTCTTCTTGTTCTTTGGGTATTCTTTGGGCATATGGTATGGGTCAAAACTGATACTGGAGAAAGGTTACACAGGTGCTGATGTCATTAATGTGATACTTGCAGTCCTGACAGGCTCCTTGTAAGTTACTAATTCCTTGCATATTTTAATGAAACAAGCTTAGTGCAAGAAATATATCTTATAACACATATATGCAAATTCCATAAGAAAAAAAATGTGAGTTTCGTGTTCTCCTTCAATGAGAAACTAGCCTACCCAAAATATTTTACCTTGATGTATCATCAAGTAACTGCTAGTTCCATTTGATTAAAGTATATTCTACTAGTTAGTTTCTATAATAATCTGAAAAAACACAAAATTTTAGAAATTATATAAGCATGCTAAAAACACAACCACACCCACCCAGGCATACACCCATACCAAAATGATGAAAATAGGAATGACTGCTTTTTTAGGATTCATCCAACTGACCCTAAATAGTTGGGACAAGGGTTGATGGTTATAGTTATTCACAAACATGAAAATAAGCAATTTTGAGTACTAAATATGTCTCTGTTTATATATTATGTCCATCTGCTTCTAGAAATTTTGCCACCCTGATTTTCTTTTGAATCAGTCCAAATGTTGATGCTGGAGTTGTATCTTCTAGTGCTCACTAGTGTACTCTCTAACTTCTAATAATCTCTGTAGCATAGTTCAACAACTAACTTAAAACTTGGTTCAACTCTTTACTGAAAATATTTAAATTTCTTTCAGATTTCTGTAATTGGATGTCTAGCCACCCTATATACATGAAAAATTGAACTAGTAAATGAAAAAAATAGTTAAATTACAGATGGCCTATTGCCATAAACATAGACTTAACTGCTGAAAGGAAGTCAGATATGAAGCGTACAGATGGCTGTGCACCTAGATGATAGCAGTGACAAATATAAAGATATGTCGAGTGAACTATATAATCTGCCATTTTGTATCCTGCTATGAACTACAGATGTAGAATATGCTGATAAATTTTGAATTCATTGGATTCATAAAACTCTGGCCAGCTTCTGATTACAACAGATTCAGAAATGTGCAACTGAAATAATTTACCAAACTTTATGCAATTGTACTTATTTATATTAAATAATATAAGTACCAGGTTGATTTACTGAAGCCAGCCCTAATCGGACCAGCAATTCTCAAAGAGCACCAACAAATTCAAGAAAATCTTCCAGCAGAAATCAACAAGTAAGCAATTGACAGAACACCAACAATTCTTGATTAAAATTGCCAAGACCTTCGTCAACTATTCCAAAACTTCCGATTTCATCTCGAAGAATGAGCAGATCCAAATCGCATTTCAGAACGGAAAAGCTTCCAAATATATCCTTCTTCCAACGTAGAAGACTCTGCCGAAAATTCGCACCTCTTTGATCAAACTACCAACCAAATATTCTCATAAGCATACAAAAATCCCACAAATATAAAGATTTTATCATGGATTCAGATATCGGCGGACCCTTGGCTCGATCAAAGTCTAAAGAAAAGAAGGGCACAATCATGTCCTTCAACCAAAAGCTTACCAATAAATCGAAGGAAAACGAAGAAAAATACAAATATTAGACACAAATAAAATCAAAACAAATTCGAAGTACTTCGAGACAATGAAACCAAGAAATCAGGATTCAAAACCCTAGATTATCGAAAATTAAGCACAACGAAGCAAGAATTTCTCCTCGAATAATAAACCCTATTTCCCGAACAAACGCGATTGAGCCACCAGAAAAACGCAGAGGGGGGGGGGGGGAATAGAAAACCTACGAGGGAGAAAACCGGAGACGGAAGAAGGCGGAGCGGAGGGCGATCGAAGAGAACGGGGTTCTTGGAGGACGAGGCGGAAGGGAGAAAAGAGTCGCCTCCTTTGGGGAAGCGAAATCCGAGAAGGAAATCGTGTGGTTCTGTTGACGTGCGGGCGATCCCTAGAGCTATCGGTTAGGAGCATTTATAGGGGGTAATCACAACCGTCGAGCTGGGCTGGAGATCCTCCAGTTGGCGATGGGGGAATTGCCGCCGCTGCTGGTATCCACCGTCGATCCGGAGAAGGCTCAGGGGATCTCGACCGTCCAATCGCAGGGCAGCTCCAGCCCCAGATCCCGGCACGCCTTCACCTCCTCCATATCCATAGACAACGTCCCCACCCCGCCTGTCGCCCATACCAAAACCCTACACTCGCTGGTGTCCATCCCCTCCGCCGCCGCCTCCTCCGCCGACCGCTTCTTCATCTCCCATGCCCGCTCCAGCCACCGCTCTCTCGTCCTCCGCCGCCTCCTCCCCCCGTCCCCCCGTCCCCACCACTCCGGCCCAGCGCCTCCGTCTCGCTCGCGTAATCCCCGTCAACGGCGTCCCCGGCAGTGACACCACCCCCGTCGATGCCGAGTCCTCGTCGGAGTCTTCCCCTCGTCCTAGCTTTGGGGATTAGAGAAGAATCTGGGGGGGGGGGATTAGAGAAGGAGCCTTTCGACGGGGGGAGGGGGGGGGGGGGGAGGGATCAGAGGTTAACCTAGCTTGGGGGGGCGGGATCAGAGATAAACCGCATCTGCCTGCCGACGGAGGAACGCTCGCCAGGGATTAATGAGAGGCGTGGTAGAGTGAACCTGAGAGAGATTGGGTTCGTCTAGTGCAAAAGAGGTATAGCCAAGAGCAGCGATAAAGATATTAGGAGGGCATTTAATAATCTAAATAAGAATTCTTATCTTAAGGTGATATAAGGTCACCATATTTGATATATTATATTTAAATAAATAAAATTTTTAATAAGATATGAACCTATTTTGCTAGTATTATGATATTTTACTATTATTTCATATTGCTTATTATAATATTTAAATTAAATTATAACATTTTTTATATAATACATAATATATAAAAATAATAAAATTTAAAAATATTTTATTATTTTTTATTTTAATATTAATTCTTTTAAAAAAATATTAGACATGCAATTATTTATAATAAAAATATTATTATTATTATAAATTATTAATTTTTTTATTTTACTTTCTTTCTTTTCATTCAAATAAAAAAAATATTAAAAGTATAAATTTGATGACGAAAGGGTAATCCGTCACTAATTCGTTATTAATATAGTGACGGATTGCTCTTTCGTCACTAATTTTGTGATGGATTAGTGACGGAAGGGCAATATGTCACTAAATTAGTGATGGATGAAGAAATCCGTCACTAAATTAGTGACGAATTGCTCTTCCATCACTAAATTAGTGATGGATAGGGCAATCCGTCACTAAATTAGTGACGGATTAGTGACGGAAGGCCAATCCGTCACTAAATTAGTGATGGATGGGGCAATCCATCACTAATTTAGTGATGGATTGCTCTTTCATCACTAATTAGTGATGAATTAGTGATGAAAGGGCAATTCGTCACTAATTTAGTGATGGATTTCTCATCCATCACTAATTTTGATGGATTAGTGATGGAAAATAATTCGTCACTAATCACTAATTTGTGACGAATTAGTGACAAAAAAATAATCCATCATTAAGTTAGTGACGGATTGCCTCATCCGTCACAAAATTAGTGACGGATTGCCCAATCCATCACTAAATTAGTGATGGATTAGTGACGGAAGAAATATCCGTCACTAATCCATCACTAATTTAGTGACGGATTGCTCTTTCGTCACTAATTTGTTATGGATTAGTGACGAAAGGGCAATCCATCACTAAATTAGTGATGGATTTCCCATCCATCACTAATTTTGATGGATTAGTGATGAAAAATAATTCGTCACTAATTAGTGATGATTGTTTTCCATCACTAATTTGTGATGGATTAGTGACAAAAAGTAATCCATCACCAAGTTAGTGATGGATTACTCTTCCGTCACTAATTTGTTATGGATTAGTGACGAAAGGGCAATCCATCACTAAATTAGTGACGGATGTGATAGTCCGTCACTAATTTAGTGACAGTTTAGTGACGAAAAAATTAATCCGTCACTGATTTTAATTTTTTGTCACTATTTTGTTACTAAACCGTCATAATTTAGTGACGAAAATTTCCATCACTAATTTTCATCACTATTTTAATATTTTTTTGTAGTAAAATACAGACTGATAAATATCAGCAAGTACCTCATTAACATCAGAGTTTCCTAAAGTATTCAATTAATTGTAAGTGTTTTTTCTTAAAACAAAAAAGAAAACGAGAGAGAACAAAGCAAGAGTCTGGTATTTAAGATTCTACGTCCTATATGACATAGAAAAGAAAAGAAGCCGGAAAATAATAAATAAGACAAAGAAATGAAACACTTCCAATGTCAAAACATGCAGATGAATAAAAGGATAACACTACAAGAAAAGAGTGGAATAGCGATGGAATTTAGCGACAGATCTACATTCATAGCAAATAGCTTCGGATCAACGATAGCTTAGTGAGGAAAAATAATAAAAAATTATTATTTTAGCGATGGATAATTTTGTCGCTAACAAAAAAATTTAGCGTCAAATTAGCGAGAGAAAAATTTCATCACTAATTTTAGCGATGGATCAGCGATGAAACATTTCCGTCACTAAGTTTCTTTTTTTTACCCTAGTTTTAGTGACGGAATATTTTCATCGCTAAGTTTACCCTGATTTTTTAGCGATTGAATATTTCGTCGCTAAGTTTACCCTAATTTTTTGGCCAGGAAAAATTTTTGTCATTAACGTTTGCGACGGATTAGCGATGAAGAATTTTCGTCACTAAGTTTTATTTATTTTTTATCCTAATTTTAGCGATGAAAATTTTTGTCGCTAAGTTTAAATTTTTTATCCTGATTTTAGCGATGGAATATTTTCATCACTAAGTTTAATTTTTTTTAACTTTAATTTTAGCGATAGAAAATTTCTGTCACTAAGTTCCTATGCTTTCTATTCTGATTTTATCTATGGAAATTTTCCGTCGCCGTTTCTATTTTTTTACCCTAGTTTTAGCGATGGAAAATTTCCGTCGCTAATCTTTTTACCCTAAAACCTCCGCTACTAAGTTTTTAACCCTAAAACCGCCGCTCCCTCTTTCCAGTGCCCCAATCCTTCTTTCCAGCGCCCTAATCTTCTCTCATACCCCTATCTTTCCTTCCTCCTCTCTCTTCCGTTCTCAGCTGCATGGGGAAGTGGATTCACGGCAGCGTGAAGAGCTTGGCTTTGGGCTTCGCGTGGAGGCTTCATTCCTATCCAAGAAAACAAAAGCGTTCTAGTCTAGCAGCGTTCCAGTTTTAGCTTCCTCACGACGTCAAGGCCATGGAGCGGAATCACGTACGTGAGAGGACGTGAAGGGGGAGCCAAGAAAGTCTCAGGAAACATTTCTTGACTTCACGGTAATTCTTGATTTTTTGTCCTTTTACCCCTCTTTTCATGTATCTTTGGGGAAATCTTTGTCTGCTTTTCCTTCCTCTTGAAACAACTTGTGCATTGCTGTGACCTGCTGCAAAGTTTGACTTCTTTAATCCCAGTTTTTCTCTTGATTTGTGATACGGCTGGCCATTTCCCCTGGGTGGTATTATCTTTTGCACGGTTTTTGAAAGCAATAATGTGACAGCAAAACCCCTTTCGCGGGTCCTTCAGCGTCGGCCTTCAGCATCGGCCCTAGTGCTGAGACTTTGGCTCCGGCCTCCAGCACTGGCATCCAGCGTCGGCCCTCAGCGTTGGCCCCCAGCGTCGGCCCCCAACGCTGACTTTGGCTCCAGCCTCCAGCGCCGGCCCCCAGCGTCGGCCTCCAGCGCCAGCCCCCAGCGCTGAGACTGGCGCCGCCCTCCAGCGTCAGCCTCCAGCGCCGGCCTCCAACTCTGACTCCCAGCGTCGGCCTTCAGTATCTTTCACATGCCCAATGATCAGTCTCATACAACGGATCCCGTGATCTAAGGACTACTGCCGAGCACCTCGCTCGCCAAAATCATGTGCCAGTGTTAGCTTGATCGGCAGTTACCGCTATAAGCGGCCCTTATCTAGCAACAGCCCAACGACTTGCCGTTCGATGAAACATCATAACAGGTAAGATTCGACGGTTCCAACAGAACGAGGTAAACGGGATCCCATACAGGTATAAAAAGAGGACCCGAGCTCCATGCGAGGGGGACTCTCTCTGGCTTCCTCTTAAAAATTCCACTTAGACATAATCTCCCTATTCCACGACTCGCTGACTTGGGCATCGAAGGGTCCCCACCGGAAATACCGGCCCGGGACTTTATTACAGGCTCTAGAAGGAAGACGGCGACTTTTCTACGCTCACCACAATCCTAGCCCATTCGACATTCATCATAAGTGAGTTGGCAGCAACAGATTGGTGTGCCAGGTAGGGGCATGCAGTCCACACGGGAGGAAGACGAAAGTTCTCCCCGTGACCCCACCAATTTTGCAAGGGAAGCGATGGTGACCACGCGAGCACAGGAGGCTTCCTCCAGTCAAGCAGCCGGGCGCATTCCATGGGCTGAGCATTCGGAGGCCAATCTCTATGTTCCGCCCCCTGCACAGATGAGCCAACTGGACCAACTCGAAGCTCTGGCCCACCAGGTCTAGGATCTGACGGCAATGGTCCGAGGGCTGCAAGAGCATCATTTGGCTGCTGCAACTCAGCCCCCTATGCTTGACGAAGGAATGCGGGGAACAGTCCAGTCTCACCAAGGTGGGACCCCGCCTGAGGTCTCCCACCGCTCACCCCTAAACCTCATCACCGAGGGACCTCGAAGCGACGACGGTCTCCTTCTCGCCACTCCGGTCGTTCCCACCACCGGCTGGAGAAAAGAGAGTCTAGGCGAGCGCGTTCTTTGCGCCGGAGATCTTCTTCAGTTCCTTTCTCTGATTCATCCCAAGATGGCACTCTCCGGAAAACCACCCATCGGGCTGAGCAAAGGCTCGACGAGTATCACCGACGGTTGGACGAGCTCAGCCGCCGGATCACCGACCCTTACGGGACGGCTTACGAGCGCCGTCCTCGCTTTCCCGTCATATCATGAAGGAGCCGGTCCCGCCCCGGTTCCGCCTTCCTCAACTGGATCCATACGATGGGACGACGGATCCCCTTGACCACCTGGAGAGCTACAAGGTCCTCATGCAGGTCCAGGGAGCGACAGACTCCCTTTTATGCATCGCCTTTCCGGCCACTCTCCAGAAAGCGGCGCGCGTGGTACTCCCGCTTGCCCCCGTGCAGCATCAACTCATTTTGGTAGCTCGAGCGATCTTTCCTGGCTCACTTTGATGCCTGTCGAAAGATCCCGTGAGTGGCAGATAGCCTCTTTGCTGTTCAGCAAAGGAGTGGCGAGACCTTGAAGGATTTCGTCGCTCGATTTAAGGAGGCGGCGTTGGAGGTGTACAACCTGGAAGATTTCGTGGCCACTTTGGCCCTAAAATGAGGACTTCGCCCATCCAGGTTCGCGTATTCTCTGGATAAGAAGCCTCCGAGTTCTTATGCTGAGCTTCTAAGCTGAGCCCAAAAGTACATCCGCGCCGATGAGGCGGATTCTTCCAGGAGGGAAGTTGACAAGAACATCAGTAATAAACCACCGCCTACTGAACACGCCGGTGCACAACCTCGTAAGCCCGAGCCTCCACGCCGTCCAGATCGTCGACCACAGACACTGGTTCCGAAGGAGCAATTCACCCCTCTCATGGCTCCCATCTCTCACATCCTGCTGGAGATAGAGGAGGAACCTTATTTCAGGCGTCCGACTCCCTTGAAGTCTGGGGCCCCCCGCAACAAGGAGTTTTATTGTCGGTACCACCGGGACTACGGTCACGACACCGAGGATTGCCGCCATCTAAAAAAGGCCATTGAGGAGCTGGTTCAGCAAGGCCACCTAAGCAAATTTGTTCGATGGGGAAACCTCCCCGCGTCGGGCCCCCCGGTGCCTCCGAGTCACTCGGTTGGCATGGATAATGCTCCAACTGAAAAGACTATAGCTATGATTTCCTGGGGAGCGGATGGTGGTTCGAAGAGGCAGCGAGAGGGAATAGACTCTGTAATTCCTTTCTTCGGAAAGGATCTAGATGAGGTAGTTAATAAACATGACGACAGCATCGTGGTGTCCATGACTATAGCCAAACATCCTGTAAAAAGAATTTTAATTGATAGTGGAAGCTCGGTGGATGTCTTGAGCTATGAGGCTTTTGTTCGGATGAACTTGTCAAGATCTTTGCTCCGACCCGTTGCCGCACCGCTAATGGGCTTCACTGGAGATTCGGTGAACGTTGAGGGTGAAATTGCCCTTCCGGTCACGGCTGGAACTCCTCCATGTCAGAGCACTGTGGTTATAAATTTCTTGGTGGTCCGGGTTCCGCTGGCTTATAACGCCATCTTGGGAAGACCAGGGTTGAATATGCTGGATGTCGTAATCTCCACTAAGAGGTTATTGGTAAGGTTCCCCACCAATGAAGGGGTCAGAGAAATGAAAGGGGAGAAAAGCCCACTTCCGCCTTGCTACCATCTGTCTCCCAGCCCGCTGAACGCGGCATCAGCAACAGCCTCTGAGTCACTCGATCCTAGGGAGTTGGGAAGAAGGGGAGAGCCGACAGAACACCTTCTAACCCTCCTCTTGGGTGATGACCCGGCAAGGACTGTTCAGATGGGGGCATTGCTCCTAGAGGAAGCACGCCATCAACTTCTTACTTTCCTGCGTGCCAACACTGACGTCTTTGCATGGTCGTCCTCAGACATGCCGGGCATCCCTGAAGAAGTAATCACCCATCGACTTAACCTCAAGCCAGAGTGTCGGCCGGTCCGACAGAAAAAAAGAAACTTTGCTCCAGACAGACAGAAAGCTATCGACGAGGAGATCCGCAAGTTAATGGCTGCGGGCCATATTCGGGAGGTCCACTACCCCGAATGGTTGGCTAATGTGGTGCTAGTCCACAAGACCAACAGAAGCTGGAGAATGTGCGTAGATTTCACCGACCTCAACAAGGCATGCCCTAAAGACAGCTTTCCCCTACCCCGAATCGATCAACTGGTGGACGCTACATCCAGCCATGAGGTCCTTAGCTTCATGGATGCTTTCTCTGGATACAACCAGATCCGGATGAATCCAGCGGATGAAGAAGCTACCTCCTTCATAACTGAGAAAGGGTTATATTGCTACAAGGTAATGCCTTTCGGGTTAAGGAATGCGGGAGCCACTTACCAGAGGCTGATGAACAAGGTATTTGAAGGTCAGATAGGATGTAACATGGAAGTGTATGTGGACAACATGTTGACAAAAAGCGTTCATGCCATCGACCACATCGCGGACCTAACGGAAACTTTTGACAACCTTCGTCGGTACCAGATGAAGCTGAACCCTCGTAAGTGTTCATTTGGGGTGACAGTCGGGAAGTTCTTGGGCTTCATGGTAACCTAGAGGGGGATCGAAGCAAACCCGGACAAAGTCCAAGCCATCTTGGACATGAGGCCTCCTGCCAATAAGAAGGAAATATAGCGCCTGACAGGAAGGATAGCCGCCCTAAGCCGCTTTCTATCCAAGTCCGCTGAAAGGTGTCTACCTTTCTTCAAGGCGCTTCGCAGAGTCAACGAGTTCGAATGGACGAAAGAATGCAGGAGACGTTCGAAGGGTTAAAGGAGTTCTTATCTACCCCGCCACTGCTAGCCAAGCCGACGGGTGGAGAGGAACTCCTTCTATACCTTGCAGCCTCTCCTGAAGCTGTTAGCTCCGTGCTAGTCCGTGTGGACACCGATGGCACACAGAGGCCAGTATATTACACGAGCAAGGTGCTTCACGATGCAAAGACCCAATATTCAAATATGGAAAAGATCATCTTTGCGTTGATCGTGTCTGCCCAGCATCTGCGGCCGTACTTCCAAGCCCACCCGATCGCGGTGATCACAGACCAACCTCTGAAGACAGTTCTTGCTCGCTCAGATACTTCCGGCCGGCTGGCAAGGTGGGCCCTCAAGCTGGGGGAGTTTGATCTATCTTTCCGCCCTCGTTCGGCCATGAAGTCTCAAGTCTTGGCAGATTTTTTGGTCGAATGTACTTGGGGAACGGAGCAACCTAAAGAACCTCCTATGGACACTCAGCCCCTTGGAACCAATGATGATGAGTGGGTCCTTCATGTGGATGGGGCATCGAATTCTCAAGGGAGCGGAGCAGGCCTCATCTTGGCCAACTCGGATGGGGTTGTGACCGAGTGTGCACTTCACTTCCTCTTTCCAGCCACTAATAATCAGCGGAATATGAAGCTTTGTTATCCGGTGTGAGATTGGCTCGAGAGCTTGGGGTAAAATGCCTTAGAGCATTCACCGACTCCCAACTGGTTGCTGGCCAGATTACAAAGGAATACGAGGCAAGGGATCCCATCATGGCCCGCTACTTAGATATGGTGCACTCGCTGGTTTCCCCCTTTACTCACTTCAGCGTCAGCTACATTCCTCGACAGGAGAATGCTAGAGCCGATGCCTTATCCCGTCTTGCCGCCTCAGCTGATGGGATGTTGGGAAAGGCTTATGTGGAGCACTTAGAAGCCTCGAGTATTGATGTACCAAGAGAAACTTTACCAGTGGAGCAGGAGCCCTCCTGGATGGACGCCTATGTCCGGTACTTTACTGAGGGCACCCTCCCAGAAGACCCTACCGAAGCTAGGAAGCTTAAAAGACGGGCCTCAAAGTTTTTCATTATGGAGGGAAAGCTCTACCGAAGGTCGTTCTCATACCCTATCCTCAGGTGTGTCGGCCCCACCGACGCCAATTATATTCTGCGGGAGATACACGAAGGGATATGCGGAAGCCATCTGGGGGGCAGGGCTCTTGCGTATAAAGCTTTACGCCAGGGGTATTATTGGCTGACAATAAAGGAGGATGCATCCGAACTCGTTAAGAGGTGTGACAGTTGCCAGCGTTATGCCAACATCCAACATCAGCCGGCGTCCCAGCTGACCCCTCTAGCTGCACCATGGCCCTTCGCTCAGTGGGGCATGGACATCCTGGGACTGTTCCCTCCTGCCTCCGGACAATGCAAATTCCTAGTGGTGGCCATCGACCATTTTACTAAATGGATCGAGGCGGAAGCTCTCGCCAAGATCACGGAAGCCAAAATAAGGACTTTCTTCTGGAAGTCTGTGGTGTGCCGGTTCGGGCTACCGCACACCCTCGTTACAGACAACGGCCGACAGTTTGATAACACGGCCTTCCGGAAATTCTGTGATGGCTTGGGCATCCATCATCGGTTCACTTCAGTAGGGCATCCCCAAACCAACAGCGCAGCCGAGGTGACCAATCGCATTATCCTCCAAGGGCTCAGGGCTCGGCTAGATAGCTGCAAAGGGCGTTGGGTGGAAGAACTTTCCAGTGTGCTGTGGGCCTACCACACGACGCCACGAGCACCTACGGGGGAAACCCCTTTCAGCTTGGTCTTTGGGACCAAGGCGGTCATCCTAGTGGAAATAGGAGCTCCCAGTCCCCGGACGGAATTATACCATGAAGAAAGCAACTCAAACCAGCTGAGGGCTGATCTGGATTTGGTGGAAGAATTGCGAGACCAAGCATAGCTTCGCATGGCAGCGTTTCGTCAGCGAGCGGCCAAGTACTACAACGCACGGGTGCGACCCAAGACATTTCGTCCTAGAGACCTCATTCTGCGAAAAGCTGAAATATCAAAGCCGACAGAGGGGGACAAGATGGCACCAAAATGGGAAGGACCATACTGTGTCAAAGAGGTACTACACCATGGGGCGTACAGAGTCGAAGAGCTAGACGGAAAACCGCTCCCTCGCACTTGGAACGCCGACAACTTACGCCGGTACTACCAATAGAACGCTATCGTCATTAGTTTGAATCTATTTGATAAATGAATGATCACCATGTTCACTTACTTTCGAATTAGTATGTTAATGCCAAAGACCGGCGCCCAGCGTCGGCGATAAAGACC
Source organism: Calamus simplicifolius (assembly GCA_900491605.1). Taxonomy (NCBI): domain Eukaryota; kingdom Viridiplantae; phylum Streptophyta; class Magnoliopsida; order Arecales; family Arecaceae; genus Calamus; species Calamus simplicifolius. The sequence continues at coordinate 36,376 of UESW01001626.1, forward strand.
AACTTCGCGTTGGCACCAAAGACTGGATCCGTTCCGGCAGCCAAAGACCGGCGCCCAGCGTCGGCGATAAAGACCAACTCCGTTGGCACCAAAGACCGGATCCGTTCCGGCAGCCAAAGACCGGGCCCAGCGTCGGTGATAAAGACCAACTCCACGTTGGCACCAAAGACCGGGCCCAGCGTCGGCAACAAAGATCGGCGCCCAGCGTCGGCGATAAAGACCAACTCCGCGTTGGCACCAAAGACCGGATCCGTTCCGGCAGCCAAAGACTGGTGCCCAGCGTCGGCGATAAAGACCAACTCCGCGTTGGCACCAAAGACCGGATCTGTTCCGGCAGCCAAAGACCGGCGCCCAGCGTTGGCGATAAAGACCAACTCTGCGTTGGCACCAAAGACCGGATCCGTTCCGGCAGCCAAAGACCAGCACCCAGCGTGGCGATAAAGACCAACTCCGCGTTGGCACCAAAGACCGGATCCGTTCTGGCAGCCAAAGACCGGCGCCCAGCGTCGGCAATAAAGACCAACTCGCGTTGGCACTAAAGACCAACTCCGCGTTGGCACCAAAGACCAGCGCCCAGCGTCGGCAACAAAGACCGGCGCCCAGCGTCGGCGATAAAGACCAACTCTACGTTGGCACCAAAGACCGGATCCGTTCCGGCAGCCAAAGACCGGCGCCCAGCGTCGGCGATAAAGACCAACTCCGCGTTGGCACCAAAGACCATCCGTTCCGGCAGCCAAAGACCGGCGCCCAGCGTCGGCGATAAAGACCAACTCCGCGTTGGCAGTAAAGATCAACTCCCGTTGGCACCAAAGACCGGCGCCCAGCATCGGCAACAAAGATCGGCGCCCAGCGTCGGCGATAAAGACCAACTCCGCGTTGGCACCAAAGACCGGATCCGTTTCGGTAGCCAAAGACCGGCGCCTAGCGTCGGCGATAAAGACCAACTCCGCTTGGCACTAAAGACCAACTCCGCGTTGGCACCAAAGACCGGCGCCCAGCATCGGCAACAAAGACCGGCGCCCAGCGTCGGCGATAAAGACCAACTCCGCGTTGGCACCAAAGATCAAATCCGTTCCGGCAGCCAAAGACCGGCGCCCAGCGTCGGCGATAAAGACCAACTCCACGTTGGCACCAAAGACCGGATCCATTCGGCAGCCAAATACCGGCGCCCAGCGTTGGCAATAAAGACCAACTCCGCGTTGGCAACTAAGACCGGAACCATATTGGCTTATTAAAGACCAACTCCGTGTTGGCAACAAAGACTGGCTCTGTGTCGGCGTATTAGACACTGACTCAGCTAAAGCTGATTATGACCAAAGGTGCACAGTAAAAAAAAAACATTCATTGATAGTTAAAAGGCTACAAAGTTGCCGACTCAAGTCAGGCACAGATCGATACAAAAAGAAAAACTGAAGCTATTAAAGGTCGTCCGGGGCCGGGACATCATCCTTAGGAACGTCATCAGGCTTCAGTCCCTCAATATCCTCTAGGTCGTAGAGCTCCTGGATTTTATCCTTGCAGTCTTGAAAGCCGGCGTCATAAGCAAGCGCCGCTGACTCGGCCACCTCCTTGTCGAAGGCTTTAGACTTTTTAAAATCTTCTACAGCCTCGGCAACTCTTTTTTCAGCCTCGAGAGCTCTTTTCTCGGACTCAATAGCCCCCCTCTGGGCCTCTGTCACTGCCGCCTCTAGATCTGCAATTTTGGTTATGCACTGGCGGGTGGCCTCTTTGGCTGCATTTGTCTCAACGGAGGCAGAACTTAATTGGGTCTTCAAAACACGCACTTCCAATTCTGCCACCTTCAGCTTCTCTTCGGCTGCCCTTTGGTTCTCCTCGGCTACTCTCTGTTTTTCCTCTGCCACCTGAGCATTATCCAGCTCATTGGCTGCGCGGCGCTGAGCAACCTCCAGCGCATACTCAGCCTTCTCGGCTCTTAGCCGGGTGACATTGATTTCACCCTTTAGGGTGGCCCGAGTATCCTCCAGAGCCATTGCCGCCTTCTCCGCCTTGACTTGGAGGGACAACATCTCCTCCCGCGCTTGTTCGATAGCGGTATCGCTCAGGGTCCAGAGGTTCTTCAGGGCGACTAGAGAGTTCAATGCCTGGAGGAAATGTCAAGGTGAGAAAAAAAAAAAAGAGGAAGGAAAGAGATGATAATGGAGCAGAAGCTCACCCAGAGATGCGCCACCGATGCTTCACGAAAAAAGGTGACTCTCCCCTGACCCCGGAGAAATTCTTGCACCTCAACTACCGTGGCTTCCTCCAAGGTCCGTTCAGCCCAGCGGCTGTGGTTTGCCAACAACGATTGGAAGGAAGGATCGACGCCCCTCTCTTCCCTTGGCGTTGGGCCTACAGAGGCAGATTCCGCCTCTGAACCTGCCGCCTCCGACCCCTTGACCGGCGGAGGTGCTTCAGCTGTTGCACCCATGGGGGGCAGGACAACTGCTGGAATCGTCACTACTGCCGTAGGAACTTGTTCCGTCTCTACGGCTTTGGGCAAGGGCGACGGCGCCTTTGCAATCCTCTCAGGAGAAGGGTCGAGTAGAATAACCGGAGGAGCTGAAGCTGAGGATCTTCCCTCTAGTTGACTCCGTTCTACCTCCTTGCCGGTCTCGGCCCTTACCACTTCTGTCATGGCGGGCTTGTCGCCTTGGGCCCTGGCCGCCTCGCATGTGTGTGAGGGTTCCGCAGCTCTGGCCCCCTTGGCCTCGACCTCACCAGCGTCGGCCTTTTTAGGGCCGCCCTTTTTCAAAACCTTTGCACAGTGTCGGCCCTCTCTGCGTTGGCCCTCCTCGAGACTTTAGCAATGGCCCTTCTTTGGGCAGGGGGCACGTCCCCTGTAACCTTCCTCTTCCTGGTGGCCGCTTGCTTGAGCTCATGAAGTGACGGCGCCATCCCTATACAGGCGGAGGGTAGTTAAAAAAAAAAAGAAGAGAGGAAGAGGAAAAGAAAAAGAAGAAAAGCAAAGGGGGAAGAAGAGAGGCGAGTGATCAAGTGCTCACCCCTCGCGGGTATTAAACCGGCAAGACGAAGGTTCTCCTCGGCTAAAAGCATATTACACCGAGAGATGTCGGCAATCAGGAGCTGCCCAAATGCCATTTTCGATTATCATTTCCGTCCTCTCTCCCAAAAATTAAAGCAACGCATAGTCCCCGGGAAGCAACGCATAGTACCCAGACACCACAAGAACTCTTCGCCATGAAGCGATGATTCCTCCTGCGATTCCCAAAACACATCGCCATCAGGACATCAATCAAAGAAACACGAATGAATTTAAAAATAAAAAAATAAACGAGCAAACAAATCGTTCGGTGTTAAACTGAAAGCGATTTGCGAAGAGAAAAAGGAAAAAAAAAAATCGTTTCTGTACGTCTTCTTTCCCTTCTTTTCTTCACATATCGCTTTGAACGATTTATTTATTTATTCATTTTTTTATATTTTTTTTAATTCATTCCCGTTTCTTTGATTGATGTTATGATGGCGATGTGAGGGAGGGGTGTCTTTCGGCTGAAATTATTGAATAGACTACAGAAAGAAGCGCATCGAACCTATTAAAAGGAAGTAAGGAAAAGCCGACCTGCCTGCCCATAAGGAATCCTTTGAGCACTTTAAATTGAAAATTTTAACTAATTTTATCTACATTAACATTTTTTTTAGAAACAAAAATAATATTATTAAAATAAATAAATAGAGAAGGGAACTTTATATATACCACCGCCAAGCTAGACGGATGAGAAGTTTGAAAGCCCCTTCATTCGAAAGTAGCAGATGATTTGGTGCATCATTAATCGCCAGGAGAAGTTCAGTTTATTTAAAATTTTTCATTATTTTTTAATTAAATATATTAATTTATAAAATTTTATTTAATTAAATATAGATTTAACATCAGTCATTGATTATTTAATAAATTACCTTATTTAGTATAACAAATGCGACAGAATGATAAAATTGCCCTTATGTTAAAAACAGTGAAAAATATTTTCATATTTCTCATCTTCCATCTTTGGTACCTGCATGAATTATTATTTTATCATTATTTTTTATTTTTTACTATTAGCATTTAACCAGATGCTACCTTAATATTTTTTAATTTTATAAAAAATAAGTTTAATTATATTCAATCATCTATTTATTATTAAATAAATATAATAAAAAGTAAAATAGTTTTTGTTGAAAAATATTTTTTTTTCAAAACTTCTTACTAGAAATTGCTAGAAAATTTAATCTAAAAATTTAAATGCATAAAGAAATTAAAATCAAAAGAAGATAAGAATCGTGGATTGAGACGTGTTAGACACTGTCCTAAGAACTAGTTTTCGTCCCCTTCGAGTAGGTTGTAAGCGACCTGTCCCAAGGGACAAACGATCCGGTAGTAGAATCATAAGTAAATATAAAATAAATTGCGTGGAGGTGCAACCCAACAACTCCTTCAGATGCCCAAAGAAAATTAGTAAATATAAAATAATAAAAAATAAAATTAAAAAGAAAGAGATGAGAGAGCTTCTTTTCTTTTCTTCAGCAGGCTTTTGAGAAACAAGCACCGATTTATCCTCGCAGTAGAATCTCAAAAAATGTAGAGACATGTTAAAATCAAAAGAAGATAAGAATCGCGGATTGAGACATGTTAGACACTGTCCTAAGGACTAGTTTTTGCCCCTTCGAGTGGGTTGTAAGCAATCTGTCCCCAAGGGACAACGATCCAGTAGTAGAATCATAAGTAAATATAAAATAAATCATGTGGAGGTGCAATCCAATGACTCCTTCAGATGCCCAAAGAAAATTAGTAAATATAAAATAATAAAAAATAAAATTAAAAAGAAAGAGATGAGAGAGCTTCTTTTCTTTTCTTTAGCAGGCTTTTGAGAAACAAGCACCGATTTATCATCACAGTAGAATCTCAAAAAATGTAGAGAAATTTTTTAGAATATGGATGGTGCCAATCCTGAATCTTTTAGCCTCTATATATTTTTCAATTCATTTTGGCCGATCATGGCTTTGCAAGTATTCCGTGAGCATTCACAGAATATTCGCGCTTCATGAGCATTAGCGGAATGCTCGCCTGTCGAGCGTAACGCTCGCACCCCACACGAGCGTTCGCTTGCATTGGTCCCCTTTTTTAACATTTTTACCAACAATCCTCCACAAAAGTTAAGAAAAATAATAATAAATCAATATAATATAAATTTTAGGGCATCTTATATGTGCAATAGATGAGGTGTCCTATGAACTTGAATCCCACTTAGTGTTGATTGTATACATCTAAAGGAACCATAGTGGATTAAACCTTGATTAGGCTCTTAACTTAGACTTTTACTAATCACATATATAGTGTGGATCAATTGGGTTTAAGCGGTCAGAGCATATTAAAGGTCTTGTGCTTAGTACCTTAATTTTTTATGAGAATTTCTTAAGGTTAGCCCAAACATTTAGTCACGACCTAATATGATAATTCTCATATAGGTGATCCTCCAAGGGTATTTGTGACTAATACCCTGTAGATAACCTACCTTGGATCCATTAAGAGTATAACTCAACCTTACACAGATTTATTTTATCACTTTATAAGA
>UESW01001626.1:53200-73322 GCA_900491605.1 Calamus simplicifolius
GATTCATAGAATGACCTTCAGCAAAACTTGAACCAATTTGTGTTGCCATATGGGTCTTTAGCCCTTGATCGTGAGATCAAATTCTAAATGAGCACTTTCTCTGATACCAATTGTTGGCCCAGATGGCAACCCAAGAGGGGGGGAGGTGAATTGGGTTCTTAAAAATTTAAGACTTTTTAACTTTAATTGATTAGTTAGCAAGATGTGCAAGTGAGAGGCTAACTAAAATTAATGCACAAGCAAATAAAGAGAGATAGAGATAGAGAAAATAAGGCACGGCAAACACAAGGTAATTTTATAGTGGTTCGGCGCAACCAGCACCTACGTTCACTCCCAAGATTCACTTGGATCCACACTATAATCTCTCTAGATTACAGCCGAGTTGTTTTCCAAGCTCACAACTCAAACTTGTTGTTTTACCGGGTGCACAATGAACCCAGCTGGTTTTAACTCGGGCTTACTAGCACAAAACCCTACACGTTGTTTTTCTAGGGCTCACAACTAACCCAACACAAGCATTCCGGCTTGCAACGAGGTATACCAACCTCCACTGATTCAATCCACTGATTGAATCAGCAAACAATAAGAATGATAGTGTTTGAACAATAAAGTGCTCCCCTTGAGCAAATATACAAATGAAGTACAAAATAATATAAGGTTAGAAAAGCCTGATAATATTGTAGATGGTAGATGCTTGGGCTTTCTTCCTTCTTCTCTTTAACTCCTCTAGAAGTGTTGAATCACGCCTCAGCTAGATTCTTGACCGTTGAAGTCTTTGGAGTTGAGATGAAGCTTTTTCTCCCTTTTGAAAATCCTCCGATTTGACCTTTGAAATGCTTATGGATTTTCTTTTGGCTCTTGTGGATTGATGAGAAGGAGCAGACGAAACTTTCACTTGGATTTCACTCCTTTTGAATCACTTTCCTTTGAGCTAAATGATTTCTTCAATATGCTCTGTTTTTTCCTCTTTTCAAATGATACTCTTTTTCCTCTTTTTGATTTTCTCTGGGTTATTTGATTTGAAAAGAACTCCTCTATTTATAGAATCTACAAAAATATATCCGTTAGAGACAAGGAAAAATAGCCGTTATTCAAAAATCTTACCGTTGGGGCTGATGTGTCATCGTTAAAAATCGCACCCAAATTTTGTGGAGTCGACTCGAGCACTGAGGGAGTCGGCTCGAGGTCGATTACCAAAAATAGAGATATTTTAAGCATTGAAGGGTCGACTGCGAAAACATAAGTGTCGGCTCGCGAAAGTTGGGAGTCGACTCGAGGAAAATGGGGAGTCGACTCGAGAAGTGCTCAAAAAACATGGGTTCTGTTGTTTGAGTGGAGTCGGCTCACACAGACAGGAGTCGGCTCGCAAGAATTCAGGGGTCGACTCTTGAAAAGCCAAGGGTCGACTCGAGAAAATCAGGCAATTTGGGGAGTCGACTCGGAAACCCATGAGTCGGCTCGGGACCGATACAAAAATCAGAAAAACGTTCTGATTGACTTTAAAACTTGTCCCAATTAAATTTAAAATATAAATTTGACTTGAATACATTAAATATGACATTTATCATGGATTCAAGACATGTTCCAAGACTTCATCGATTGAATTATTCTGTGTAAAAATTCCTTTTGAATTCTTTTAAGCATAGAACTTGAAACTCCTTTTTCTAATAGATTCAAAGTTCATTTGATATAACCATTGATAGTTCATTCTTTTCAATTTGAATAAGCTCAAGGTTTTTGATAAATATACACATTGTATTCTTTAAGATACTCATGGCTTTTGGAAATCATCAAAATCAATAAAGTTGGGGCAATTATGTTTCAATAATTTCTCAACACTTAGTAATGATGACAATATATTTAATGCTACTTATTACATGATTATTTATTTATTTCATACAAAAACGATGAGCTCACATGCCATGTGCATTATCCATGCAAGAGTTGTGATAGTATTGAATATTTAGCTCAAATGGAAATGGAATATAAAAGAAAATAAATTTAGTTGTGATGACTAATAGTTTTCTTTCCTTCATCTGGTTAGAGTTCGATCTTCTTTCCTGCGTCCCTAATAATAGAGTTCGATCCCATAGTTTAATTGATTTCCCTCTCTTTTAAGGAATACAAATCCTATCTTGATCAAATACCATCTTTATGTGCTTCATGTTATATTCAACCGACACCATATTTGCTATCCGTGGCTAGAGCGACGTTTGTATATTGTTAAAGCATGACATTCCACACATGAGGTGTAGCAATGAAGATCTTAAGTCAAAGCATCACTCACATCACCATCATCAGAGATCAACCATCGACACTATATAGAATATCCATATGGGATCTCTGTGCGGGTCATCCAATGCATCGTTACAATAACGAGCATCCACACACGTATCTAAGTATCTTCTGCTCACCACAAGGGTGAAGATATGCAATGTGTGCTAGTCTCAATTTAGTCTTGTCTACGCATCGACTAGAAAAATTTAAAGAATTGAACCATAATGTTCAATTTTGGATCTCACAATTTGGAATCCTATTACAAATTCTATATGCACAGTTCACATTCTTTTGGGATTTATCTCATAGGTAAAATATATCCAAATATATTTATAAGAAAAACACCTAAATAGATAAAGAAATCAATAACATTTGATTTGCATTCGTAATATAATGTGTACAAAATAACATCTAATCCAATTGGATCTATGGCACACACTAACAAAACTTTCTCTTAGAATAACTTTATAGTTTTTGCATATTATTTTATCTATATTCTTAGTTAAGAAAAAATCTATTTGACTTTTTATTAGATCCACTTTTAAATGTTATTAAATGTTCATCTCTCTTTTTGAAATAAGTGTTTACTATTGTTAGATCATATGCCACCTTTGCCGGCTTCATTCCTATCTCCAAATTCATATCCTCCATGTACCATTTCATATCCATCCCTTTGTTTACCTATATATCCATTAAAATCTTCTTCCAAATATATCTTTTCTTCTTGTGGTATTTCTTGCATTACTTCATCTATATCTTTCCAAAATTATGTCTTAGTTTATTGGTCTAATCCTACTTGTGGTATTATGTTAATTATATTAATCTCAATTATAAGTTTTAGTAATATAATCCGATCTTCTTTCCTAATTATCTTAACAACATATTCCTTAAAATTTTTGTCTACAATTATTCAAATGTAATATAATTTATATCCTGCATTATCTATTTCTCTAGATCTTTCACCTACTCATTTAGTTTCTTGTAAGCATATTATATTTACTTGTCTCCTAATCATAGTGTCCACTATCTTCATAGTTTTACCGATTAGTGTTCATATATTCCATGTTGCTACACTAAGCTAACTATCATGGACTAACTTCTTTACCCGCACTGTCCGTAGTGTAGGAACCCTTGCTTACTTATCATCGCACCCAGGCGCTGGTGCTGCGCCCCTTGCCCATTTTTTGAAACATCCAAAGGCAGATGCAACGCGTCTCTTAACGAGAATGTTCTAGCCCTTCGCATAGTTTGATTTATTAGATTCATGTTTTAAAGGTTTTGACGGAGTTTTATGCTGGATGTCAGCTATCTAACACAACCTTCCTTTACCCGGACTTACCGGCCTTGGTGGAGTTCAACCATTGCTTATATTATTTTTTATTTCTTTACTTGATATTTTTTACTCCAGCCACCTAGGAGCACTATGAACTTGCAGCAAAGTTTCATTCTCAACATCTCCTATTTCAAAGCATAGCCAGCAACAGGCATCATGCTGACATCCTGTTGCATGAATAGAAAGTACAAGTAAAGCTTCCATTGCTAACAACCAATCAGTCATCTATCAGCGTTACTCTACAGCTCATGAACTTGAGCTTGAGGATAGATGAAGCTCCAATGGGCAAACCTAAGGGATAGCAACACCTTGAATTGGTAAAGGCAGTGATAGCAGCAACTTGCAAAGGCAAGCAATGATTGCCAACTTGTCCCTCTACATCTAATTGCAAATTTTTGCAGTGTCCTAGGAGAAGCTTATCTTAGAGAAACATTGCACTTCTGAACTTGAATGGCTTTAATGGTATGATTTTTCTTTGCAGTTCCATCGAGCTTACCAAGTGGACAGATTAGCTACTGCTTAGGATTTTTACAGCATGCAGGAAGACAGTTTGGAGGAGCTCTTGCAACTTCAGGTATGTCTACAATTATCCTTTGTAACTCTATATCATCATTAAGGTAGTGTTTGATAGAAAAAATATTATCCATGGATAAGTGTACGGGATAGAGTTTGTCCCCTGGCTATCCCTAGGAATATCCCTTGGCTATCCCATTGATCATATCAAATGCAAAAAGGTAAATCCATAGGATAACCTTTTTTTACTCTTATTTGGAGGGATAACCAGCTATTCCTGCATTTTCTAGGGAATAAATTGAAGGGATATCCCATGGTTAACCATGGTTAACCATGGATTATCCCTTTGGTTAACTTTATTCCTAGCTATCCCTTATAGTTATGGCTTTTGGGAATAAGTCCCATGGTTAACCATGGTTAACCATGGATTATCCTTTGGTTAACTTTATTCCCAGCTATCCCTTATAGTTATGGCTTTTGGGAATAAGAGGGGATATCTCTGGATATCCCCTCTTATCCCCTATTTCAAACACTACCTAAGAATTGGTAGGTGGGAAAAAGATTTTAGCAAGTATGACAAGGAAACAACCATGATCACTAAATTTTTGCTCTTTACCACTAACCTACTCTGGGTCTATTAGATGCTGGCACGTTAGACAAGGTTTCATTTAAGGCCCGCAATCTCAGTGCTAGGTATTGTACTGGTAGGTTGCTGGTTTGATATAGTTGATTGGTGCGATACGATATGCACTCCATACTGAAACATCTTCTAAGCACTTTTTATGATAGTACATACAAAATCAAATGGTACGGGTTAGTACCAGTCAGTATTGAATAAAATCAGGCAGTTCCACTCAGTTTAGACATGTGTGAGTCGATATGGAGTGGTTTCCATAACAAATCAGCACACTAACCTTGTTTCTCATAGGTTTAGTACCATGTCTCAAACTTGGCATTGAGATCAATTTTGTAGTATTGATCCTATTTAAAACATTATTAAATTGGAATTTGTTGATTAATTAATCTTTCTTTTTGCAGGGTTTAGTTTGAAATACCAACATTGGCACTACTGGCAAGGGTCTTGTGATGTTACACAAGTTGATGATAAAAGAAAAGCAGGTAGCCAACCTGCTGATTGTCAATAGAGACTAATGAACCAAAAAAAAAAAAAAAGCCATCATGGACTATCAAGAGTTCCCAATTGTTATTGTCCAGCAAGCTGATGGAGGATGCAAATGCCTGGACTGATTGACTGAGTCTCTGCTCAATGACCAGAAAGATGTAGCCAAAGATATTTTAATTGCTTCAGCAAACGAAGGAGGGAGTACTCTGTTAAGAACATTTGCTCCCTAGTTCTGATATTCCTATGGAGTTGGCAAAATAGTTTAAAGGTGGGCAGCAGGACCTGTGCCATGTCAATACCAACTATGGCGCTACTTGCAGGGGTCTTATGAGATTACACAAGTTGATGATTACAAGAAAAGCAGGTAGCCAACCTGCTGACTGTTACCGGAGTCATAGTGAGCCAAAAAAAGCTAAAGCCACCATGGACTATCAAGAATTCCCAACTGTTATTGTTCCAGCAAGCGGATGGAGGATGCAAATGTCTAGATTGATTGACGAGTCTCTGCTCAATGATCGGAAAGATATAGCCAAAGAAATTTTAATTGCTTCAGCAAACAATTGAGGGAATTAAGAAAATTTGCTCCCTAGTTCTGATATTCCTATGGAGGCAGCAAAAAAGTTTAAAGGTGGGGAGCGCGGAACATGTATCATATGTGAATCCTAATTCTGGTAGCACTGCTTGACAATAGTGCATCTCCAAGGTGTTTTAAATCAAAACCTGCTGATATGTGATCAGTAAAATGGGGAAATAAAAATCCCCATCACAATTTTTTGATTGCCTTATGTACAGTCAACCTGCTATTAGTGGTTTACTCATCCAACATAATTGTAAATTGTCACTTTGCAAAGCTTGCTAGTTCGTAAGTGTATGCATAGCCTTCATATCAGGGAAGTTGATCGGTACAATTAGAGGCATCAATGCATAATGATCATTTATGACCTTTTTTTTTGCATTGCGATAGTTCCAACCGAGCCTTATCGGCTAGATCGCGAGCCCCTCTAAGCTCGCTGGCCTCAGTCTAGAATCTGGATGCTCGCTCTAAAGCGGTTCGCTTATCGTGCTCTAATTTTTCTGTTTCCTTGGCTATACCCAAGGCTTTGGAAAGTTTAGCCCTTCATGTGTCAAGCAAGCCATTGCCACCTGGGCAAGGCATGGCGACGCAGATCTCCCGGAAAGGAGATCTCCTGTGGGTGGACTGTTGACTGGGCTGGACCTTCCCTAGGACTAACAAGGGCGGTTCCGGGTGCCACTGCGCGGCCGCTGGCTGTTGCTGCAGCGCTGCCACAAGTGATTGGACTTGCATGGTTAGGGCAGTTTCCATATGACTCTTGCTGAGCCTTAATCACCCAGAATGACACCTCTGAATCCTAGAGTCCAATATCCTTAACCTATTATTGAACCCCACCAAAGAAGACCTCATCATGACTACATTGATCAAGATGAAAGAGCCCTTAGGAGTATTTGACTTGATGCACCCACTTTTACTGGGGACCTAGATCCTAAGGTGTACATAGATTGGGAGGAAGATATGGACCAATATTTTGAATGGTATGAAATGTTAAAGGATAGAAAGTTCAAATTTTCAAGAAAAATTTGAGCGACTGTGTAGGCAAAGAGGAGACATGCCAATAGGTACTTGGAGAGCCATGAAAATCAAGCTTAGGGAGAAGTACCTACCTATTTCCTATAAGCAAAAGTTACTGGACTAATGGCAATGGCTAAATCAAGAAAATAGGCCTGTGTCAGAATATATTACTAAGTTTGATGAATATGTTATGTGTGTAGTATTGTTGAATCAGAAGATGTAATCCTATCCAGATTTAGAGCCGGTTTAAGGGAGAGATTCAGAGAGAACTCTTCCTTAGAGAAGACTTAGAACAAGCATACCAAGTAGCTAGGGACTTTGAAAGATTTCAAAGAGTAACATTATCTGTTGGCCTAAACCCAATAAGATAAGTGCCCCAAGCCAGACTCACTTTAGCCAATCCATATCCGATACTCCTTTAGTCCGAAAGATTGATAAAGAAAAGTGTCCAGAAATTCAAAGAGTAATACTCAAAACATATACTATTTTAAATGTCATTAGATAGGTCATTATGCGAGTCAATGTCCTACTAGAGCCTTGCATATAGGAGAAGTAGAGGAGGAAGTTGATGAATCAATTGAGAATTTTGAGAAAGAGATTTATGAAGCAGAAGTGAATCTAGCTGATGAGTATGATGGAGATAAAGAAGTTTTAGACTCGTCTAAGTTTTTAGGAGTTGTTAGATGTATCTTGACTCAGACCAAAGAGCAGGAAGACTGGCGTAGGACTAACATCCTACAAACTTTTGTTAAAATAGGGGAGAAAGCATGCAAAATCATTATAGACAGTGGGAGTTGTGTCAATGCAATTTCAACTAATACTGTTTAGAGTTTAGGATTATCCACTGCTTCCCATCCCAACCCTTATATGGTTTTCTGGATAGATTCCACATTGATATCAGTCAAGTTTAGATGTCAAGTTCAGGTGCAATTCCAGTCGTACCTAGAGAAAGTTTGGTGTGACATACTTCCAATGGGGTTAGTAACATTATTCTTGGAAAACCTTGGTTATATGATCATGATGCTACTTTATTTGATCGATCTAATTCTTGTTCCTTTAATTTTAATGAAAAGAAGATAGTTATAAACCCTTTTCCACCCAAAGACAACATTAAGAGAGGGTCTAGTAACTTGAAGGAAAAGAAATAGGGGTTGCATTTGATGAATGATAAAGACTTAGAAAAGAAAATTAATGAAGGTTCACCAATTTGGATCCTATCAACCTAGAAAATCTAGAACCAACCCTAGAAGGAACAACCTCAGGAAGTAAAAGAAATTTTAAGGGAGTTTCAAGATGTCTTCCCTGAAGATCTACCTGATCACCTTCCATCACTTAGGGATATCCAACATGCAATAGATTTAGTCCTGGCGCTACATTACCAAATCTACCACATTATAGGATGAACCCTAGTGAAAATGTTGAGTTACAAAAACAAGTTAAAGAACTCCTCCAAAAGGGATTCATTAGGAAAAGCTTAAGTCCATGTTCCGTACCCGCATTATTGACTCCTAAGAAAGATGGCACTTAAAGGATGTGTATAGACAGTCATACCATTAATAAGATCATAACTAAGTATAGGTTTTCTATACCCCGTTTAGACGACATGTTAGATATGATGGCCGGTGCAATAATATTTTCAAAGATTGACCTTAAGAGTGGCTATCATCAGGTTAGGATTAGACCTGGGGATGAGTGGAAGACTGCGTTTAAGACCAAAGAGAGTCTTTATGAATGGGTAGCCAAGCTTTTTCTCGATCAAGTAGTCAAATTGTATGGGTTACCCAAGACCATTGTTTCTGATAGAGATGTATTTCACGAGTTACCTTTGGAAAACCCTTTGGCATCTACTAGGAACAAAATTGAACTTCTCAACTGCTTACCACCCCCAGACTAATGGACAGACTGATGTAGTAAATAAAAATCTAAGAAACTTATTGAGGTATCTTATAGGAGAAAGTCTAGAAAAATGGGATCTGCTATTACCTCGTGTTGAATTCGCTTACAACAGCTCAGTCAATAGGACTACTGGTAAAAGTTCCTTTGAGATTGTCCATGGTTATAAACCTAGGAAACCTATCGACCTCATTCCATTACCCACTCATGCACGAATGTCTGAGTCCGCCGAGTCATATGCACAACATATTAAGGAATTGCATAAGGAGATTAGTAAGAAAATTTAAATGAGCAATGAAGTCTATAAGCATATGGCCAATTCACGTAAACAAATGAAAGAATTCAATATAGGAGACTTTATCAAGGTTAAACTTAGACCTGAAAGGTTCTCGTCGAAAACTATGAAGAAACTGTTTGCCTGGAAAGATGGACCTTTCAAAGTATTAAAGAGAGTTAGACCTCATGCATATGTGTTAGAGTTACCACCAATTATGGCATTAGTTCAACATTTAATATTTCTGATATGAAAGAATACAAAGAGCCGACATTAATTCCTAGTGAGCCTTTTGGACCTTACCCAGACTTTGAGAGTGAAACCCTACCTGAGTGTCCACCAGCAATTCAACCAGAGCGAGAGATAGGATTGAACGTATCTTGGATGACTAAGCAATTACCATCAGAAATAAGGGCTATCAACGTTATCTGGTTCAATGGCAAGGAAGGCCAGAATCTGAGGATTCCTAGATCATCCAAGAGGATCTGCAACAAATTGATCCAGACATACTAGAAAGGTATCAAAGTTAGATCAGTCCTTACTCGATAGGGTCGAGTTCATCCCATCCCAGGAGAATTGGTGTGGACACCAAAGTTCGAAAGAGGCTTCAATCTAATTCAGTATGGCTTTAATTCTTTCATGTGTCCTATAAATAAGTAATCATTTTACTTTTTTTAATTTGAGTCATGTAATTAAAGTTGGTTTATTTCAGTTTGGGTTCTTGAGTATGCAATTAAAGTTGGTTTATTTCAATTTGGGTTCTTGAGTCCAAGTAGGGTCAAATTGGTTTGTATTTAGTGAGTTTAGTAGTTGGGTCCAAGAGAAGTATGGAATTGGGTTCAAGGTAAGCAAGTGAGCTTGAAGATTGGATGCATTCAACAACTTCAACAAATCAATCCAAGGTGGATGCCACTTTAGCAAGCATTGTTGGGTGCCATGTTAACCTCTTGGTGTGCACCTCATCAAACCACATCACCACATGCTACATCACCAAGGGGAATTCAAATTCAAAGGAGCTGCCCATTTTTCTCTCCTCTTTTTAAGCTTAGTTATAAGTTATTCCAACCCTCCATCCTTACAGCTAGCTTCGGTTGCAACTTCCCATGAAAAGCTCCATGTAATTTGAATTTTCAAAAGTCCCTTGGAAGCTTATAAATACTACTCCAAGCTCTCTTGTAAAGACAATTTTATGATGAATGAAAGTTGAGTTTATTTTCTTCCATTTGTGTTGGCAAATGTCCTCCAAGAGGGAGTGGGTGAGAGGCCCTTAGCTACTGTTTATTTTCTTTCATTTGTTTGGCAAATGTCCTCCGAGAGGAAGTGGGTGAGAGGCCCTTAGCTACTTCAAGAAAGTTATCTCTACGCCAAGATCCATTAGCCATTCTCCATTCTATTATACCATCCCATCCCATCTCTAAGGTGCAAGAAAACTCCACAAAGAATGCCGGTCATGCTACCTCAAATCCGCTAAGCTTCATCTTAATTTCAACATTTCCTTTCTTTTCCTTCATTTCATTAATACTCTACCAAATTTTTATGTTCTTAACTCTAATTTAGTTTGTGTAGGATCCCGGGAATTCTAGGTTCAAAAGAAGAAGGTCTTCCGTGACAAGAAATAGATACAAGAAGTCCTGCAACTAGAGGAATCTCCTTGTCATCCAATAACTTCATCCTTGAGTGTAAACCTTCCAATCTCTGATATATTAATGGATGGATACCCATCTTTCAATATTTTTCAACCTGAAATATTAGAGTAACTAAGCCCTAGCCTGTGTCGTTTCTTAGCTACAAGGATCCTTTCTCTTTACTATTTTGAATGATTCTCATCCAAGTCTAGTTTAACATGCAAATCCCTTCATGAAAATTTTTCTCTTTTACATGAAAATGTAGCCTAGCTTCACTTCATTTTTCATTTAGTTATTACTATCTCCTCCTAGATTGCATCATTCCACTTCATCCCTCATCATGGATAGATGCTATACCTGTACCTGGCAATCTTTGAAGGTGTTGTCGGGTCTGTAATAATTGAGAGAAAGGAAAAATCCAAAAGCCGATTTATTATGTCAACAAAATTCTTTGGGATGCTGAATGAGATATTCCCGAGTCGAAAAAGTAGTGCTGGCTCTCATAATATCTGTTCGGAAGATGCGGCCTTACTTTAAAGCGCACACTGTCACAATCCTGACTGACCAACCTATCAAACCAATCCTTCATCGTTTGGAGATGTCCAAAGAATGACCAAATGGGCCCTTAAGCTAAGTGAGCATGACCTCCGATATTAGCCCCGCCCAGCAATTAAAGCAAAATTCTGGCAGATTTTCTCCTTGAATGCACCATTCTGGAGGACGGTTTCGCTTTGGACACCTCTGAGCAATCAAAGTCCGATGCTCTGTGGCTACTTCATACAGATGGATCATCTAACATAAATGGCTCTGGCACCGGCTTAGTTCTTACCAGTCCGAAGGGCGCGACCTTTGAGTATGGCATTCGCTTCTCCTTCCTAGCCTCTAACAATGAGGTAAAGTATGACGCTCTACTCACTGGACCTTGCATTGCCCGTGATCTCAGAGTCAAGAAACTGAATGCCTATACCGACTCTCAATTGATGGCCATGTGTGGGAAGAGTTCGAGGCTTGGGAGCCGAACATGATTCAATATCTTCAAAAGGTGCGCGATCTGTCCTTACTTTTTTGAATTTGAAGTCATCCAAGTTCCAAGGGCCGAGAATGCGTGCGCTGACCTTTTATCTCGCTTGGCAACCACTGATTCGATGGATCTTGAGCGAAAATTCCATCTGAAAGTATTAGAAAAGTCTAGCATTGCCAATGTTGATCGAGTGATGCAGATCGATGCCGAACTATCCTGGTTCGACCCAATCTCCAAATATCTTAAAGGAGGATTGCTCCCAGTCGACAGAAGGGATGCAAGAAAATTGAAGAGAGCAAACGTCTCATTACATCCTACTTGATAACAAGCTGTACAAGCGATCCTTCTCTATGTCATTGCTCAAATGCCTTTGCCGTCGAAGGCTGATTATGCCATTCAGGAGGTCCACGAGGGCATCTGTGGCAGTCACTTTGGTAGCCGAGCTCTATGTCACAAAGTGCTGCATCAGGAATACTACTGGCCAACTATGCAGAAGGATGCCGATGATCTCGTCCGAGCCTGTGACTCATGCCAACGACATTCCAACATACAAAGGCTCCCCTCTACACACTTGACACCTGTATTATCTACTTGGCCTTTTGCCAAGTGGGGAATGGATATCCTCGGCCCTTTTTCTCTTGCGACGGAACAGAGGAAGTTTTGTTCATAGCGATCGACTATTTTACTAGGTGGGTCAAGGCCGAGGCAGTCGCTCAGATCACTGAAGCTCGGGTAGAGATTTTAAATGGAGGTCCATCATTTGTTGGTTCGGCCTTTCGCATACTATTATCACCGACAACGGAAGACAATTTGACAATCCCAAATTTTGAGAGTTATGTGAAGATCATGGCATCTCTCATCGGCTTACATCAGTCGTGCACCCCCATGCCAATGGTGAGGCCGAGGTAACCAATCGAACCTTGCTGCAAGGAATCACAGCTCGGCTCTATAGGGCACGGGAGAGATGGGCGGAGGAACTTTATCACGTCTTATGGGCCTGCCGGACCACCCAGAGGGTCCCCACATGCGAGACTCTTTTCAAAATGGCCTTTGGCAGAAAGCCATCATTCCTGTAGAGATAGGGCTACCGTCGCCACGGGTGAAAAAGTTATTTGGAGGAGTCGAATGACAAGCAGCTCCAAACCAATCTCGACTTGATAGAAGAAGTCAGGGAGAAGGCCCAAATCCGGATTACAGCTTATCAACAAAGGGTAGCTCGCTATCATTCCTTTCGAGCAGAGGGAAATCCTTACTCCCTGGCGATCTCGTGCTCCGCAAGGTGTCCGTCTTTAAACCATTAGAGCAAGGAAAGCTATCTCCAAATTGGGAAGGCCCCTACAAGTTACGGAAGTCATTAGGCTCAGTAACTACAAACTTCAAGATTTAGATAGGAAATCTATTTCCCGAACATGGAATTCAACAACCTCCAGATATATTATCAATAAAGTATGCTTCTACTAAACCCGCTCTGTTCATAACAAAATTTTATGATGACAATATTCTTGTATCAATTTTTCCCAAAGACTATTGATAAAAGATAGGTTACACCCGAATAATATTTCTTCGAACCTCGGCAGGGCCAAGCGATTTCTCCGAACCTTGTTAGGACCGAGTAATTTCTTCAAGCCTCGGCAGGACCGAACTGATCCTATAAACCTTGGCATGACCGAGCCATGCCAATGAGCTAAGTAAAAGCTAATCGAACTCCCATCGAGAGCCGGTAGGGCTGCCTAAGCCTTCCTCTGGCCTAAGGTAAATCATACGCTCTACTCTCAAAGGGCCAGCATAATCCGGTGCATGTCAACAGGCCTAAACCGAATCATCAAAGTATTAAACAAAGATTTAAATCTCTAAAATGCCCCCGACATGTAAGTATCATATACGACCATCTAAATATCTTTCTTAGTGAAAGGATGCCCTAATGCTGTTTACATATCTCGGCAAGACCGAATCTTCACCTGGCACCCTCCGATTCAACGCATACGAGAGATTTGTGCATGGAAAAAAAAATACAAAAATAGCAATACATTGGAAAAACTTGCACTTCGCAAAACAGAAGCAAAATAAAAAAAGGCAAACACGTGCGAAGGAGAAAAGTTCTTTTATTTCAATAATATTTTATTATAAAAATTTGTAGCCTCTTGCAAGGCATTACAAGGGCGTTACAACACAGGGCGTTACAACACAGGAAATACATAGAGAACAAAAGAAAATATTCAAACAAACAAGTTCGGCCAACGACGTTGCTTCAACATAGCTTCCGCCCACGATTTGAAAAAATTGAAAAAGGCGACTCTGTTGTGTTGCGACCCCCGAGACATCAGGAAGAGATGTAACCTCAAGAAGGAGAAGCTCGGTGATAAAGGTTACCATGGTTAACGAAAAGCCTGTAGAAGTTGTGGCCCATAAAAAATTTTGTATTTTCAGTGGTCTCTGCAGCCCCATAGCGAACAGATAGAGCCAAATAGAAAGTGCCCACGTGCGCTTCCCATATGACCTTTACCCCCTTTTGCGCTTCGCATATGATCTCCATAACTCCTTTGAGGATGACTTTCTTTCCAGCAACTTCTTCATCACCCCAACTATCGAGGCCAAGCCAAACCTCGAAAGGAAAATCCGACCTCGCAGCTCTTTACTTCAACATGAAAAAAGCCATGGAAGTTTCTTCCAGCTTGAAAAGTAAGAAGACTAAGAAGGCTTCCTAAAGTATGCTCTAACGTCCCCCCCCCCCCCCCCCCCTGCTCTCCCCTTCTTATAGATGCTAAATGAGAAGCAACCATTAATGAAGGGAGAAAACTTTGAGACTCAAGACGTAACTACCGCATTACATCCAAGGCCACGTGGCAAAACTTTACGAAACTCGATACTTCCTACCGCATTACATCCAAAGCCACGTGGCAAAACTTTAACGAAACTCGATACTTCCCAGGGTATGCTAGAAGCATTCCCCATACCACAATAAAGGGTCAAAGATCTCCTCTCGATATCAAATTAGAAGACTTAAATGCGAAGAGTCATTTGCGGTTCACCAAGAGACAGATGAGCCTTAGAAACCATATGCAGAAAAAATGCGCAGTCTACTAGCAATCGAATGCTTGGTGTATACAAAAAGCGAAACATTAATGATAAAATAAATGCCTTGGGAAAGACAAAAGACTCTTCGGCAAATCCGAGCTACTTCCTATACTTCGGTGAAGCCGAACCATTCCTGTACTTCGGAAAGCTGAACCATTCCTTCTACTTCGGAGAAGCTGAACCATTCCGTAGAGCCAAGTTATTTCCACTAGTCTCAGTAAGATCGGGTGACCTCTTTGATTTTGACAAAGTCATCCCAAAATTCTTTGAGCTCTAACAAAGCTAGTTTATTCACTTGCTTTGTAATAAGCTAAGTTTAGGCAAGACGACGATGAGTTCAAAGACTGTCTGACACATAAATACCAAAACAGTAAGACACAAAAAAAAACAAAAAAATTCATTCATATCATAATATCATTTATGTTGCAAAAATGAAAGAAAAATGTGGAAAGATAGATCCCTAAGTCATGGCTTCATCCTTGGAGGTGATTTCAGCAACGCCTAAAGCATGCTGATACAACCGACCCCCTTCATCACTCGGCCTCAAAGCCATATCCTTGGCGATTGTTGAAACTTCAGTCTCCTTGACAGTAGGCCTTGAAGCCTCAACCTCCTGAGTAATTTCTAAAGGAGCCTCTGTTGGATCTCCCTCTAAGACTACTTCGAAATCACCATAAGGGGCATCTTCATCATTCACTATAAGAAAATACTGAAATAGCGACGCAAATTTAGCGACGCAATTATGCGTCGCTAAATTGCGACCACTTTGCGACGCCTCTGTGACAACAAAATATTGCGACGCAATTAGCGACGCATTAGCGACTCAATAAAAAAAAAAAAAAATTAATTTTTTTATTTAGCGATGCAAATAATGCGTCGCAATATTTTTAAATTAATTTTTTATAAAATATAAATATGGGAAAAAATATTGCGACGCAACTCAGTGCGTCGCAATGTTTTTAAAAGAATTAAATATGTTAAATAGCGACGCATTAGCGACGCAATAAACCAAAAAATTAGAAAAATTATTTTTAATTTAGCGACGCACCAATTGCATCACAAATAATTAAATGAAATTAAATTTTATAAATTATAAATATTAAAAAAAATATTGCGATGCAACTCAGTGCGTCGCAATTTTTAAAAAAATTAAATATATTAAATAGCGACGCATTAGCGATGCAATAAACCAGAAAATTAAAAAAATTATTTTTAATTTAGCGACGCACCAATTGCGTCACAAATAATTTAAATAAAATTAAATTTTATAAATTATAAATATTAGAAAAAAATATTGCGATGCAACTCAGTGCATCGCAATGTATTTAAAAAATTAAATATATTAAATAGCGACGCATTAGCGATGCAATAAACCAAAAAATTATAAAAATTATTTTTAATTTAGCGCACCAATTGCGTCACAAATAATTTAAATAAAATTAATTTTTATAAAGTATAAATATGAAAAAAATATTTGACGCAACTCAGTGCGTTGCAATGTTTTTTAAAAAATTAATTATGTTAAATAGCGATGCATTAGCGACACAATAAACCAAAAAATTAGAAAAATTATGTTTTAATTTAGCGACACTTGTTGCATCGTAATTATTATAAATAAAATTATTTTTTTATAATATAATTATCATATTAAAAAAATACAATCCTTTGCATCGCAATATTTTTAAAAAATTAATTATGTTAAATAGCGATCGGTCCAAAATCGATCGTGGCCGATCGAATCAGGCTTGGATCAATCGCAACCGTCGGATCGCCAATCGGATCGATCGCCACGGTCCGAGATCGGTCGTGGCCGATCGGGATCACGGCTTGGATCGATCGCAACCATCGGATCGTCGGCGATTGGATAGATTGCCACGGTCCGAGATCGGTCATGGCCGATCAGGATCAGGGCTTGGATCGATCGTAACCGTCAGATCATCAGCGATCTCGGACCGATCGCAACGGTCCGGGATGGTCGTGGCCGATCGGGATCAGGGCTTGGATCGATCGCAACCGTCGGAACATCAGCGATCTCGGACCGATCACATCGGTATGGGATCGGTCATGGCCAATCGGGATCAGGGCCTGGATCGATCGCAACCGTCGGATCATCGCCGATCGGACCGATCGCCACGGTCCGAGATCGGTCGTGGCCGATCGGGATCATGGCTTCGATCGATCGCAACCATCGGATCATCGCCGATCTCGGACGATTGCAACGGTCCGAGATCGGTCATGGCCGATCGGGATCACGGCTTGGATCGATCGCAACCGTCGGATTGTTGCCTATCGGATCGATCGCGACGGTCCGAGATCGTTCATAGCCGACCGGGATCGATCAGGGCTTGGATCGATGGCAACCGTCGGATCGACGCCGATCGATCCGATCGCCACGGTCCTCGATCGGTCATGGCCAATCGGGATCAGGGCTTGGATCGATCGCAACCATCGGATCGTCAGCGATCTCGAACCGATCGCAACGGTCCGGGATCGGTCGTGGCCGATCGGGATCAAGGCTTGGATCGATCGCAATCATCGGATCATCGCCGATCGGACCGATCGCCACGGTCCAAGATCGGTCGTGGCCGATCGGGATCATGGCTTCGATCGATCGCAACCATCGGATCATCGCCGATCTCGGACGGATTGCAACGGTATGGGATCGGTCATGGCCGATCGGGATCAAGGCTTGGATCGATCGCAACCATCGGATCGTCAGCGATCTCGGACCGATCGCATGGTCGGGATCGGTCATGGCCGATCGGGATCAGGGCTTGGATCGATCGCAATCGTCGGATCGTCGCCGATCGGATCGATCCGTGGTCCGAGATCGGTCATGGCGATCAGGATCAGGGTTGGATCGATGGCAACCGTCGGATCGCCGATCGGTCCGATCGCCACGGTCCGAGATCTATCATGGACGATCGGGATCAGGGCTTGGATCGATCGCAATCATCGGATCATCGCCGATCGGACCGATCGCCACGGTCCGAATCGGTCGTGGCCGATCGGGATCAGGGCTTGGATCGATCGCAACCGTCGGAACGTCAGCGATCTCGGACCGATCGCATCGGTATGGGATCGGTCATGGCCGATCGGGATCAGGGCCTGGATCGATCACAACCATCGGATCGTAGTGATCTCGGACGATCGCAACGGTCCGGGATCGGTCGTGGCCGATCGGGATCAGGGCTTGGATCGATCGCAATCATCGGATCGTCGCCGATCGATCGCCATGGTCCGAGATCGGTCATGGCGGATCAGGATCAGGGTTGGGATCGATGGCAACCATCGGATCGACGCCGATCGGTCCGATCGATCTCGGTCCGAGATCGATCGTGGACGATCGGGATCAGGGCTTGGATCGATCGCAATCGTCGGATCATCGCCGATCGGACCGATCGCCACGGTCCGGGATCGGTCGTGGCCGATCGGGATCAGGGCTTGGATCGATCGCAACCGTCGGATCGTCGCGATCTCGGACCGATCGCATCGTATGGGATCGGTCATGGCCGATCGGGATCAGGGCTTGGATCGATCGCAACCGTCGGATCATCGCCGATCGGACCGATCGCCACGGTCCGAGATCGGTCGTGGCCGATCGGGATCATGGCTTGGATCGATCGCAACCGTCGGATCGTCGCCGATCTCGGACGGATTGCAACGGTCCGAGATCGGTCGTGGCCGATCGGGATCATGGCTTGGATCGATCGCAACCGTCGGATTGTCGCTATCGGATCGATCGCGACGGTCCGAGATCGTTCATCGCCGATCGGATCGATCAGGGCTTGGATCGATGGCAACCGTCGGATCGACGCCGATCGATCCGATCGCCACGGTCCTCGATCGGTCGTGGCCGATCGGGATCAGGGCTTGGATCGATCGCAACCGTCGGATCGTCGCGATCTCGACCGATCGCGGTCCGGGATCGTCGATCGGGATCAGGGCTTGGATCGATGCAATCGTCGGATCATCGATCGGATCGATCGCCGTGGTCCAGATCGGTCATTGGATCAGGATCGATCAACCGTCGGATCGGCCGATCGGTCCGATCGGTCCGAGATCGATCGTGGCCGATCGGGATCAGGGCTTGGATCGATCGCAACCGTCGGATCATCGCCGATCGGACCGATCGCCACGGTCCGGATCGGTCGTGGCCGATCGGGATCAGGGCTTGGATCGATCGCAACCGTCGGATCGTCGCCGATCTCGGACCGATCGCATCGGTCCGGATCGGTCATGGCCGATCGGGATCAGGGCTTGGATCGATCGCAACCGTCGGATCGTCGCCGATCGGACCGATCGCCACGGTCGAGATCGGTCGTGGCCGATCGGATCATGGCTTCGATCGATCGCAACCGTTGGATCGATCGCCGATCTCATACGTCGTAGCGATTTTTCATAATATGCGTCGCAATTATTTTAGAAATATAATTTTAATCAGTAAATAAAATAAAAGATAAAATTGCGACGCAAAATTGCGTCACAATTTTTCTATAAATATATGTATGAAAAAGTATAAAAAAAATATTGCGACGCAATTTGTGCATCGCAATTATTATCATAATTATATATCATTTATAAATATTAAAAAATTATTACGACGCCGTAGCGATGCATTTTTATTGCGACGCAATGTATGCGTCGCAATTATTTTTAGTAAATATAATTTTTATCAGTAATAATAATAAAAAATATATATTGCACAAGTTGCATCGCAATTTTTTCTATATATGTAATGAAAAAGTATAAAAAAAATATTGCGACGCAATTTGTGCTCGCAATTATTATCATAAATTTATATATTATCATTATAAATATTAAAAATTATTGCGACGCCGTAGCGATGCATTTTTGAAGAAAAAATAAATAAATATTGCGACGCAATGTATGCGTCGCAATTATTTTTAGTAAATATAATTTTTATCAGTATTAATAATAAAAAATATAATATTTGATGCATAGTTGTGTCGCAATATTTTTTCTATAAATATATGTAATGAAAAGTATAAAAAAATATTGCGATGCAATTTGTGCGTCAATTATTATCAAATTTTAATTTTTATCATTTATAAATATTTTAAAAAATAAATAAAAATATAATATTGCGACGCATTAGTTGCGTCGCAATGTTTTTTGGATAAATATAGTAATGAAATAGTTAAAAAAAATTTTGCGACGCACTGTATGCATCGCAATTATTGTTATAATTATTATTTTAATCATTTAAAAATATTAAAAAATATTGCGACGCCTTAGCGATGTAATTTAGAAAATAAAAATAATTTTCCCGCCGGATATTGGCGCCAAGTTAGCGACGCATTAGCGACGCAATTAATTGCATCGCAACCTTTTCATAAAAATATAATAAGGACCAATATTAACGATGGATTAGCGACG
>UESW01001626.1:74828-95638 GCA_900491605.1 Calamus simplicifolius
CCCCCACCCTCTTAAATTTTTTTTTTGTAATAATTTTCCTCCGGCCACGGCCAAGACCGTGGCCGTCTTCGGCCACGGCAGCTGGTGGCCTGGCCTGGCCACGGTGGCCAGGCCACAGTCAAAAAAAAAAAATTTGGTTACAGGGGGGGAAACCCCCCCCCATTTTGTCTTCTCCGGCCACGGCCGTGGCTGCCGTGGTGGCCGGCAGTGGCCTGGCAACGGTGGCCAGGCCACAGTCAAAAAAAAAAAAATTTGGTAACAGGGGGGGTGGGGAAACCCCCCCCCCCATTTTGTCTTCTCCGGCCACGGCCGCTGCCGTGGCCGGCAGTGGCCTGGCCACGGTGGCCAGGCCACAGTAAAAAAAAAAGGGTAACAGGGGGGTGGGGAAACCCCCCCCCCCCATTTTGTCTTCTCCGGCCACGGCCGCTGCCGTGGCCGGCAGTGGCCTGGCCACGGTGGCCAGGCCACAGTCAAAAAAAAAAACACCCCCCCCCTTTTGTCTTCTCCGGCCACGGCCGAAGTGGCCAGGCCACAGTCAAAAAAAAATGGTAACGGGGGGGGGGTGGGGAAACCCCCCCCCATTTTGTCTTCTCCGGCCACGGCCGCTGCCGTGGCCGGCAGTGGCCTGGCCACGGTGGCCAGGCCACAGTCAAAAAAAAAAAAAATTGGTAACAGGGGGGTGGGGAAACCCCCCCCCCCCCCCCCCATTTTGTCTTCTCGGGCCCCTTCAATTAAAAAAAAATATTAGGTAACAGCTAGGGGGCTTTTCCCCCACCCCGGCCCCTTCAATTAAAAAAAATAACACTCATAAAAAAAATTAACAAAAAAATTAGATTCTATCATATTTTATTATTTTTAAAAATAATTTCAAATAATTTGATGATAAATATAAAAAATTATAATATATTTTTAAACATGGGCAACTTAATTTTTTTTAAAAAAAGGGGGGTTTTCCCGACCCTCCGGCCCCTTCAAAAAAAAATTTAACACTCATGAAAAAAATTAAGGCTTAATTTGTAGATTCTATTATATTTATTGTTATTAAAATATTTTCAAATAATTTGATGACAAATATTAAAAAAAATGTGACCACTAATCTAATTTTTTATTAGATTAGTTATAATTAATTAATTTATATCATTAGTCGGAGCTCTTTGGATAGACTGATTGTTATGTCTTGATTATGCAATAATATTTGTAATGCTAGATAGAAAGTCTTGTTGTATTATTATTTAATTTGTAAAATGTTTATGCAATAATTAATTTAAGCAGAATGTTTATGCAATAATATTTGTGCATTTGTAGTTATTTACAATTGTTATGTCTTGATTATTTACATTCTGCGCAAACTGAATGATGCATTAAATTATGTAATGCTAGATAGAAAGTCTTGTTGTATTATTATTAATTTGCAGCAATAAATTAGTAGTTTCAATGATTTATATTTTAGTCTTCACAAACATTTGTATTCGACACAATAATCTTAAGAAGTCAGTGACTATATATATAGAACACTATTCCTATATATGTATAATTGACAAGAAGTTAAGAATAACAAGCATAAGTTCGATTGTCTTCGGACTTCCATACTATTAATCACAGCACTATAACCTTTAGACCCGTTTGAGAATTTGTAAGCCTTAGTCTTGCAAATTCTCAAATTGTCCTGGTGGACAGTTTGGAAATATTTTTTGTGATATGTTAGTCTGCTATTAATCATCGTTGGGTGAGATTGCGGTTTGTATTTGCTCATACGTTCTCCTAGTGTGGCTTATATGCCACACATTTAGGAGAACATATGGGGAAATGCTGCCGAAATTTCAATGTAACCGATCGATGATAATTAATAGCAGAATAACATATCACAAAAAATATTCTTGAATGGGATAGGCCTTACCTTATAGACATGGAGTGAAGGTAGAATTAATTTAAGACACTTGAATGCTTGTAAAGTCTCATGATTAAACGGACCGCCTTGCGGCCCGACCCGAACTTAAGCCCTACCATTAGCCATGAACCTGTGCCTCGGTCCTTGCTAGCACGCCAAGGATCGTAGCCGTGGCTCGCCCTTGCATGGTAGGGACCTTAGTTGCCTAAAAAAAAATTGGTTTAGTTATAAATGATTTAAATGGTTGTTATTAACCTTAGTTGTGTAAAGAAATAATTTAGTTATATATTTAGTAATACTAATATAGTTTTATTTTGTGGTTTACTTTAATGGTTTACCAGACTTTGTATAAGTCGGTCAAAAATGAGCGGGGCTCGCTCGTGGATGTATGCAAGGATAGGATGGCTTGCTTAATCCAGATTTTCTGAATGGATTGGAAGAATTTATCGCATTTGCATGTAGCCAACCTGACTGGATGGATGGCCCTAGGATTAGGTGCCATGCAACTTCCACAGGTGTCAGAATAAAGCCTACAGAGATGTTGAAACTGTTAAGGTGCATTTGTGTAAGAAGGGGTTTGTTCCTGATTACTATGTTTGGTACTGTCATGGTGAACCAGAGGATATTCCAGCAGCTGTTATAGGCCAACAAGAGTCAATTCCCGTAGATGAACCATTTGTGAATTTAAACACATATGAACAAATGGTGATGAATGCATCGGGTAGAATTCAATCAGAATACATTTATGGAAGAACCAAATCCAGATGCACAGCAATTTTACGATATGTTGCGTGCTGCAAATCAAGAATTGTATCCTGGTTGTGAGGGTCATTCCCAGTTTTCTACAGCTGCTCGAATGTTGAATATTAAGGCAGAACTTCGATTATCAGAAAAGGCGTTCAATTCTGTAGCTGGGTTAATCAAAGAAATTTTGCCAAATGACAATGTTGCAGCAGACAGTTTTTACGCAACAAAGAAGTTGTTGCGTGGGCTTGGGCTCCCAGTAAATAAGATCGATTGTTGCTTGAACAATTGTATGATATTTTGGGGTGAAGACTCAGAGCTGAGATGGTGTAAGATTTGTGGGCAATCGAGGTACAAAAACAGCGAAGGAGGAGCCAGTACAAGTAGGAGGAAAAGTGTGCCTTACAAGAGGATGCATTACTTTCCTCTTACCCCACGCCTGCAGAGATTATACAGATCTGAGGCAACAGCTGCTGATATGAGATGGCATGCCGAACATGAATCTAAAGAGGATGAAATGCGGCATCCATCAGATTCAAAGGCTTGGAAGCATTTCAATGAAAATCATCCTGATTTCGCTGAAGATATAAGGAATGTGAGATTAGGTCTTTGTACCGATGGCTTCCAACCATTTGGTCAAGCGGGGCAACAGTATTCATGGTGGGTAGAAGTCAAGAAATCTTAGCGATATGGAGTATAATGCAGCACATTATTACATCCTAATGAACTGTAGAGAAGTCGATCCATATTTGAGTAAGTGTATACTTCAATGCTTAATTGGAAATTTTAATTTAAATTACAATATACCACAATATTTAATTACTAACATCAGTTTTCATCCTTTTCATCCCATAAGGATGTTTCGTGATAGACAACGACAGATGAATCCCGACATCAGTCAAGTTGCAATTGGGCAGAAATTAGAAACAGAGTTTGCTTACTGGTTTATGAATTTGTGAGTAGTATCACTCAATCAATTTCAATAATGGCTTTCATTTTTTGAATTGGATGTGAATAGCTTATTAATTTATAGGTAAACGGTCCATGGTCCACAACTGATAATATTTTCATTAAATGTCTATCACATTGGCCATTGAAGACCATAACAACCTCTACTGGCTATTTTGTAAATGGGTACAAATTTCAGATTGAACGATTAGCAGCTTCAAAAGGCACGCAGAACTGGGGCGTGTGTGTTAAGGAGAAAGTGTTGGAGCAAATATGCAAGATTATTATGGAAAGTTAGTAGAGGTGGTTAAAGTTGAATATCTCAGTTGGCCTATGAAACGAACCGTATTGTTTCATTGTGATTGGTTCGATCTGATAGTTCCTGTGGGCAAAAAGGTTCATAACGACTACAATTTGGTTGAAGTGAACCATCGACGAAGATTGCAGAAATATGACCCATTCATCCTTGCATCCCAAGCTCAGCAAGTCTTTTACTGCGGATATCCAAGTTTGCGCAACGACAAGCGAGATTGGTGAGCCGTTTCTAAAATCGTCCCATGTTCAACAATCGTATTAGAGGAGAGTTCATCAAGTCAATCAGCCGAGTGCGCTGCATTTCAAGAGGATGAGATGGAAATGCATGCAATTAAGGACGACACAAGGGCTTCTGAAACATCACTTAGAGATCCAAATGGTGATGTCCAAGAAATTGTGGATGCAAATGTTCGGTTTCCTTCCGATGATAATGAAACTGAATCGCAGTCCGATACGGCATCGGATGTGGAACCAACATTTCACGAAACAAATGACACCGATTAAACATAGAGGTTTTTTAAAATTTAACTTTTTTTAAAAGTATTAAATTTTTATATAGACAATCATTAATTGTAATTTAATTGTATGAATATTTAGTATTTTCAGTATAACGGGCAGAGGTAGATCTACCGACGACAAACGGATTGAGCAGGGACATAGCCCTGCTGCATCAGATCATATGAGCGTCGAAGATGGAGAGTTCGGATCTCCAGCAGTCGCACAACCTTCGATCTCTCCAACAGTATTACCATCCAACCGATCGGCACATACCTCCGAGAGTTCTTCCACCATCGGCCGCACCGTACTTCAACTTGATGCTCAGGGGCTGTAAGTATATACTAATTAAAAATATATGTTTATATTTTTAAGTCAATTACTTATAAACATGCATTTTTTTAACAGATTTATTGAGCAGCATCATGTATCCAGCCACATCAGCGCCGTATTTCAAAGAGGCGTGCAGATCCCAGTGGCTACGATTGGTGCCACATATCTTCAGCCAGCCACGAGGAAGTTTTATTTTTCTGAGTTTCAGTAAATTTATTAAATACAATTTATCATTGATATAAAATTTCTTAATCTTAATAAATTTAGAAACTAACTGTTTATTTTAATGCAGAAAAAGTATGTGGGATCTTGCCAGCCATGATGCCATTAGGGCAGCATGGGAGGCTCTGACGGAACGCCGATACTCCGACATGCTTCATCATTGGAGGTCATCGAGTCAGCGCCGCCGATCTGAGAAGGGCAGTCCTGGCACGGGTCTCTCCCGCCATACTTCGGGCTCCATTTCGATTCAGGAGCACAAACGACGTATGGTAAGAAAATATAAATATTTTAATTATTATTTTAATTATTTACAAATATTTGTATTAATATCATTTTTTTTAAGCAGGAGGGCAGAGATCCTGGTGAGTTTCGTCTATTCAGGGAGGCACACACCAGGAGGGACGGTTCCTGGGTCGACACGCGATCACGGAAGGTTGCGGTATATAGTATCTGTTTAATTTTTAAAATTTTATTTCAAGAAATGTATTAACTCATTTATTGTTGATTTCATAAATTAAAGACACGAGTCGAGGAGCTTCGCTCCCAGGCATCGCAGGTCGACTCTACTGATGAAGAGACACCCGTCGAACTCTCAGCAGAGGAGAGTCGGCGTATGTTTTTGGAGGGTGTTGGTGCCCAGCCGCGAGACCGCAGGGTCTATGGTCTGGGCACTAGAGCTTCTACATATTTTCTCCATCAGGCGAGCTTCTGGTGATCTTCCTCCCGAGCGTTTAGATGACCTTCGGAGATCTATTGTAGAGGAGGTTTGGCAAGAGGTCGAGCAGGATTTCGAGGATCGTATGTGAAGCCGGGATCAGGAGATTATAGACATGCGAGATGAGATTCATTATTTGCAGGATATCGTTAGCCACTTGTTGCAGAGTCTCCAGCCTCCACAGCCTCCACGTGAGATTCTTGATGTATTTTTTTTCTTTTTTTGCGAGATGAGATTCATTATTTGCAGGATATGGTTAGCCACTTGTCACAGAGTCTTCAGCCTCCACAGCCTCCACGTGAGATTCTTGATGTATTTTTTTTTTTTTTTTA
Source organism: Calamus simplicifolius (assembly GCA_900491605.1). Lineage (NCBI taxonomy): Eukaryota > Viridiplantae > Streptophyta > Magnoliopsida > Arecales > Arecaceae > Calamus > Calamus simplicifolius. Next base: position 80,821 of record UESW01001626.1, read on the forward strand.
TGTTGTACATGAAAACTTCAAAATTTTAATATATGAATTATTTTTAAAAATTGAATGATTATTGTTTAGATCAATATGAGTGAAGAATGTTTCGATCAATATTTAAATATAACGAAATTATATTAATCGTTTTAATTTTTATATTTTTATTTTTTTAAAAAAATATTTATTTAGCGACGCATTAGCGACTGCAATTGCATCGCTAATATTTTCAAAATATTATTATTAAATATTACGACGCAACGACCTGGCGTTGCAATAATTTAAAAAAAATTAATAGCGATGCATTGGCGACTCAAATTGAGTCGCTATTATATCTAAAATATTTTTAATAATATTGCGACGCAATAACCTTGCGTCGTAATATTTTAAAAAAATTTTTATTTGCGATGCTTTAGCGACGCAAATTACGTCGCTATTATATCATAAATATTATTATTAAATATTACAACGCAACAAATGCATCGCAATATTACGACGCAAATGAGTGCATCATAATATTTAATAATTATTTTAAATATTATAATTTAATTTTTAATTTAGCGACACATATGAATGCATAATATTGCGACGCAATTGCAACAAATGGATATTACGACGGATATTTGAGCGATGCTGTCATTACGTCGTTATTGCGTCGACACAATTGTGATGCATTTGAGCATCACAATATTTTAATATTTTATTTTTCTTGTAGTGATTGTCGACAAGGAAATCGCTACCAATGCAAGCAATACCTCTTATCCTCCAAGAATAAAAAATTGGTGAAATACTCCAAGAATGAAAAATCATCGTTCCACCCCTAAAATAAATGATAATTTTAAATAAATATAAAAATCACCCACCAACCAAAAACGACTAAAACCAAAATTATAGCCTACCCGTGAAAAAAAGGTGACTTGCATTATGACCTAAAAGCAAAACAAAATTTTAAGCCTCGTCCGTCAAAATATTTCACACTTCGAAAGTAAAAATATTTCGTATGATAAAACATCACACCAAAATTTGACAACTTGCTACATAAAAATTCAATCCACTTAAAAATTACAAGCAGGTTCAACCTACCTACACAAACTTCAAATTACCATCCAATCAAAATTATTTTTCCTAAAAGTTGATTTATCAAATAACTCAGCAAAAGATAGAGAAAATCAACTAAAACGAACCACATCAAATATTTCAACCAGGAAAACAGCATACCATTCAACTTCAAATTCAGAGAACACAATCCAAATACAAGCAACAATCCAAAAGCACACAACAACGCTGCCATCCATGCCCACGCAATCCCACACAATCAAAGAGCTACAACTCCGCCAATAGTTTTATTGAGTCCATTCAAGCCCGTTCATACAACGAACAAGACGAAAAACAAAAAATCAGTATTTAAAACCATCAATTAAGACCATAACAGTGTTAAGTTACCGACATTCACATACATAACATTGTCCACTAAAAAAATCCTTTCGAAACAAGGGAGGCAAAGAATACACCACCTCAACTAGAAACATAAAAAGCTTCACCCCACTTTTAAAAAGCAAAAAATAACAGACGCGTCAGAAACACTGAAATTATTACCATAATTGCGCCTGCCATGCCAATGAAATCAGTGTTGAAAATAATTGCACACATCATTTCCAACAAACAATGATAAATACTAATGCATCTGAGGTTGAACAGAATTGCACCAATTTCATCCGCTCTTTTTTATAAATTCCTTTTTGGTACAACCAGTCGTAGTTAAAAGTAAGCGATCGTTGCCAAACTTCTATTCAAAATAACCATACAGCTCCACAGCTGAGAATCATCTTAAATCGCTGAGAATCATCTTAAATCCAATGCAGCGACATCCAAAACAACATCTTCTCATAGATCCAAAGCAGAGCTTGCATCCATCCAGCACCAACGATGTAACAAAACCATGAAGAAACGCTCACCAATAGACCCACAAGCCCCCAAACAACAAGAAACTAACATTACATTCAATCTCCCTTCTACAAAGTCAGTTTCAGACAACACAACTTGACATCATAAAAGACAAATGACAAGTCCACCATTTATTCCATTTATTTCAAAACTAAAAGTGACAACAAAAACCGAAATGTGAAAAATAATGCAAAATTTTTCAGTAGTGCTCATTAGCGTTAATTCGCAATAAAAATAAATGCAAAACTCTTCAGTAGTTCTCATTTGGCAACGCTAAAATTTTAACTCGATAGTCATAATAATCATAAGCGACACTTGGGTGCACCCCATTTGAGATTATGGAAGAAAGCGATTATGGAAGAATAGCAGCATATTTTCCAGTAACATATGACCCTTATCGCACAATTGACATTAAAATAAATTGGAGGAATTGGATGAACCGGGAAGGATAGTAACACATGACCTTATTGACATTAGAATAAATTGGATGAACCGAACGAAATAAATTACCCGGAAAGGATAGTTATCGCACAATTGACATTAGAATAAATTGGATGAATTGGATGAACCGAATGAAATAAATTACCCGGAAAGGATAGTAACACATGACCTTATCGCACAATTGACATTAGAATAAATTGGATGGATTGGATGAACCGAATGAAATAAATTACCCGGAAAAACTGTCAATTGACTTCAACTAATGATCTTAATAAATTGGAGAATATAAATTACCAAGTGAAACAAAGCCTAGAATATACACTTGCGAATAATCATTTCTCACGAGAGGCCTGCTCATCTATAAAATTTGGTGAAATAAAATTTAAACGATACTATATTACCTCAAAGCTTGAAGGTTGATGATAACGGTTGCTCGCCTTTGATGATTTCAAAGATGAACTGGTAGAACCATTTTTTAACAAAAAAAAAAAAAAAAAGAGAAGAAAAAGAAGACACCAGATAGGGAGAACCCGGGAGGTATAAAAACACCCCGTGCGATCTCCCCAACACGAAAAAATAAATATTTTATTAGGATCTGGTGACCTGCCATGCGAGCGCACCCAACATGGCAAAGGTCGATGCGACAACATGGGATCCGAAAGTAACTACCGTCATGATACCAATTTCCCCTCCCTTAACTTCCATTCCATGGAGCACTTGTCTTTCCTTTATTCTACATCATGGAACACAGAAGCCCACCCCTCAACATCAACTCTAATTTCACAAACAGATATCAGATAGAGATCTATTGATTAAAAACCTCGTTTTTCACGATCCAAAAGTCCATCACGTTTCCAACCGACCGATCCGTACAGATTTGCAAGAAAAAATAGCGATTCATCCTTCCAAACTCTCTGGATCTGAGACAAGAACTTTGGCTTCTTCCTCCTCCAGATCCAAAACTTTGTCAACAGGTGATGAACCCCTGAAAATCTGTTGAAAATAGAGCATCTACACCAAAACAAAACAACCTCAAAACAATCGCACAAGCGTATTGATCGAACGGGAAAAAAAAGGATGGAAAAAACTTCTCACAGCCGATTAACAAGGAAAAAAAAAAAAAAGAAATCACAAAAACAAAACAACCTCAAAACAATCGCACAAGCGTATAGATCGAACGGGAAAAAAAAGGAAGGAAAAAACTTCTCACAGCCGATTAACAAGGAAAAAAAAAAGAAATCACAAAAATATAGCCGTGGATCAGCCAGAAAAACAGATAAACCTTAAAATATAGATAAAAATATAAAAAAAATAAAACAAATATATCTACAAAATAAAACCGACGAAGGAAAAGGCCAGAAGAAAGAACCAGAAAAAGAAAAACGCAGCACGAAAACAAAGAGAAGCCCTAGCGATGGCGGAACCAACCGGGGGGCGCTATGTATTTATTGACCGCTTTCGAGAGGATGGACGGCGAGATTAAAGCGGTGGATCGTGCCAGATAAGGCCGTGGTGGTAGTTGTCGACGTGGCTTCCTTATCTTCCAACTTAACATCATTGGTTGCGCGCGTCACAGAAACGATAGTTCGGTCGCAGGAACGGTGGCACGGCTGGGCGATCCATTATCATCCAACCGCCGGCATATGAAATATATATGCGGGACGCCATGTGCCGTCCGAATTGAACCAGATGTGATTCAATGGACGTTAATTTTAGTAATAATTTAGCATTATTATATAATTAAAGAATAGCAATAGAATAAAAAAAATTTAAAAATTAAAAATATATTTCCTTTTATTTTATATTTTTATTTCATTCGTATTTTATTTTATTCATCCTCCACAAATACAATTTCATTCATAAATGATAAAAGATATTATAGATAATACCTCATACCATTTTTACAACTTGGCATAACTTCCTCTTAGAATATCAATGGACATATATTTTTATTAGCAATATTATAACACTCCCCTTGGATGTCCATTTATTGACCAAGCCCGTTAAAACTTTATTTGATAAAAGCCCATAAAAATTCTTTGTAAAGAGAAGAGTACATCATTCATATTACCATTCAGGATTACTGGCGATAGTGATGCATCAAACGCGACCTAAAAGAATTGATCTCAACTCGGTGGACGAGGCTGTGCATGTTGACGGAGATGGTGCATTTTTTTTTTGTACAACGGAGATGGTGCGTTTGGGCTGTAAATGCGGTGATTAGGTGCCTGGAGAGTACGGAAACCATCGAGTTTTGCCATGCAACTTCATTTTTACTCCTTATTTTTTATTTTATGATGAAAGATGAAAGTTTTAGTAGACTTTTTAGGTCTTTTTGGGATCCTATAAGACTTGATAACATAGATTTATTAGATAAATGGATATTAGATGAATGCATTTTTGAAGAGCCTGAACTTTTTGATGAAGAAGATTTAAGTTAGAAGATAATTGATGCTCCATTGGTTGCTTTAACTTTAGATGATGATGAAGATGTCGTATTTGATAATGAAGATGACACTAATTTGAATATAAGAATTAGTGCTCATATGCAAGCAGCTGATAGAGATCATTATCTTCATGGTGTTGATAAAGAGAATGAATTATGAACATAAATTTTTATTGTTTATCTTATTCGTACGTTGTTGTTGATGATGAATCTTATGAATTGTGAACATAATTTTTATCTTTATTTTTATGTTGTTATTATTATTGTTTAAGTTATTCGAAGTCGGTGCTAGGGCCGACTGTAGGGCCGAGTCGATCTAAGGCCAACTGGGGCTGATTCCGAAGATGAGGTTGCCTGAAAAACTAGGACCGAACCCAGAGACGAGGCCGCCTTGGAAGCTGGGGCTGAATCTGAAGATGAGGCCGCCTTGGGACCGAGTCAGTGCTGAGGTCGACTAGAGCTGACTTTGGAGTCTAGGCCGAGTCCGAAGACGAGGCCGCCTTGGGGTCGAGTCTATGCTAAGGCCGACTAGAGCCTACTTTGGAGTCTGGAGTCGAGTCCGGAGACAAGGCCGCCTTGATGATTGGGGCTGCTTCCGGAGATGAGACTGTCTTGGAGGTCGGGACCACCCCAACTTTCACTGTTAACTCACACGCGGCTTCATCAGTTATATCACATGATAGTTTATCTTTTCTCAAATATGACAGTTAACAAGTCAGGAACCAAAAGTGGCTCTAGCCTTTTCGCCATATTCGTGGATGTTGGCGCAATGACAATTTTACCCCGCATCAAATCTTATCAAAAAAATCTCGTATGTTATGATAAATTTGCCTTTGAAAAAAAAGGCTAATTTTACCTTCCCTAAAATTTTGGCAAATATTGGAAACATGCCTTAATTTATTCTCTTTCTCAATCTATCTCTCACATGCACGTACATAAAACGGACCTCTCTCTCGTTCCCTACTTTCTCTCTCCATTAAAAAATCCATATGTTTTCTTTTATTTTTGTAGAATCTTTAACTAAATGGATTTGTTCTAATAATAGCCGAACACTGCAAATTATGAACATTTTTTTGCTATATAATCCTAAAAAATCATAAGTTATTGCTTTTTAATCTAAAGCACGAGAGACTTCACACACACATAGCAAAAAAAGAAAATAATTTACAAAAGTTAATACCTTCTTTGTTACCCTTCTTTTAAGTTTATTTATTTTTTCGTATGGTAAGGGTATAGTAGTTGATTTTTCATGCTAATATTATTTATTATAAAAGTAATTATTTTTAGAATATAAGGATCATGCATTGTCTTCAAACTTTCAAGTAATATTGTTGAATACATTTTTCAAAACAGAATGGAAGATATTGCATTTTTCAGTATAATTGCATATCTAACCAGAAAAGAAACGTAGTTTCTTATTAGTAACATTTGATATTTTTTAAAAAAAATATTGTTGTTATATTACCATCCCCCATCTCCACTTTCTCCCTCAAAGAGAGATTACCTGGTTCCGCCCCTGGTTGTCAGCTATGCTGCTTTTACGGTGTCAATCTGTTCCAACTTTATTTTTCTAGAGAAAGATGAAAACCTGAAGACCAAAAATAAGAATTCTAAAACCGAGTTTGTGAAAAACTGGCCATTTGTATATGGCAATGCTCTTGGTACATTCTTTTGCAAAATCTTCAGTGCAACCACTAGGATTTCTTATCCTAAATTTCTTGGTTGCATACATGCGAAGAAATGGCCCAAAATTTTCCATAACTCCTGTACCAATGTTGGTCTCTAATGCGAGTTGGGTTTGAACTTGTTGTTAGTTACTGTGAGGCTGAGAACTAGTTCTGGAAATGAAAACATTTTCACTCTATGGATAAATTTTATCTCTATGCCATCATTTGTTGATGGATGATGCCTGCTTGAGAGCATGTGCAATTGAGCCAGCACTGCAAAGAACTTTTATCGTCTAATACCTCCTCTTGGATTCCTATTTCAAATATATATGTTAATAAAGATTTTTTAATGGAAACTGTTGACGCCGAGTCACCTTTCCTGAATGCCAGGAAAACAGAGGTCCTCCCCACCGGATTCCTGCAAGAAAAGTCCTCGAAGACCGGATGTTCCGGTGGGACCCTCCGACACTCAAGTCAGTCACTCGTGAATAGACAAGAGTTAGCTAGCAGAAGAAAGCTAGAGAGTTAGGGTTCAGGATCCTTCCCTCGTTGTAAGTGTGGGTTTTTATACCTGTTCCAAGATCTCCCTCCCTCATGCTTCTAGAAGATTCATGATTTGGAAATACTGTTATCTGATAACGGACAAAAAGGCAAGGTTGATAATGACGAGTCGTGGGCATGTCAGAGGTGCACTGCTTTATTTGCCACCTGCCAATACGGTATCATGCGTGTTGGGTGGCTATGGTTGCACCAGGCGCGCGCCGTTATGAGGTATGGCCATATGCAGCCACAGGCGAGCGGTGGATTGTACTCCGTAATGGGATATGGCCATACGTGTTGCAGGCTAGTGATGGACCACATGTCGTAACGGGGTATGGCCATGCACTGTTATGGGTGCTTGGTTGGCCATACATCTTATGGGGCATGGCGATGCACTGTCGCAGGCGAGTAGTGGACCATGTGGGCGTGCCAGGTGGCTCACAGCTACAAGCTACTGGTCCCGAGGGCCAGACCATGGCGGAAGCCCAAGGCCAAGGCTGAAAAGCTCAAGGCTGAAGGCAATCGAAGCGGGCCCCGGAGGTTGAACATGCCCTTGGAGGCCGAGGCAGGCCTCGGAGGTTGAACGATGCCTCCGAAGGCCGAAGCGGGCCTCGGAGGTTGAAGTGGGACGCCGTCAGTTTCCTTTACCGTTAACCCTGATGGTGCTAGATCAGCCATATCAAATGCCCCCTCGCCCCTGAGACAGAGTGGGTCCACCTGGCGAAGCGAAAGGGGTGTCACCTCCCTAGTGGCTGATCCCCGTCCGCTGCCAACTGCTCCTGGACACGTGTCTCTCGATGCTGCGATAACTTAGCGCGGGCGACTTGGGGGATGTGAAGGGGCAGTCGCTACTGTCTGTTCGATATGCCACGATCGCCCTCGAGGCGGGGTTGTCCTTTTGAAATTCACAAAAAGCGGCAGCCATCATTGCCATCATGGTGCTACGTCAGCGGTGTCCCATCATTGGCCGGAGGTAGTTTGTTCCACGCCCGAACACCGGTCGAGGCGGCCCAGCCTATAGCGGCAGTCAGTGTGGCTGGCAAATCGAGGCGGAACAATTTGAAATTTGACAAAACCCGGGCGAAGGCTGAATACTCGTCACTTAGCTTCAGTTATCTTCTTCCTCTAGTCCTCTGCTCCCTATGCAACCTGAGAATCGCCCCCCGCCATTTCTTTCTCCAGGTTAGCCTTCCGTCCTTCCCGATCCTTCCTTCTTCTTTCCCAAACTTTTGTCATGGCCTCCTCTCCATCTGGACTTCTTTTGCTCCCTTCGACAACTGTATTTCTCCCTTGAGGCTTCGCGCCTCTCCATCTCCCTCTTCTTCATGGTCCTCCGATTCAGAGGATCGTCTTACCTTGTCCTAATGACCGGCTGCTGATAGGGCTCCTGCAAGGGGACGCTCGGCGGCGACCGGCCGAGCCCCTGCAGGAGGCGCCAGGCGGTGGCTGGCACCTCGACGAGGGCAGCGGCGGAATCTCCGATGGAGACTGCCTCCACAGTAACGGGCCAAGACTTAGCAAAGATTAGGGCCCGTTACCAGGTACCCCGAGATGTCGGGCTCTTCCTTCCGACCCTCGATGACAGGGTGGTCTCCTCCCGGCCCGGTAGAGTGGCCGTTTATGAAATATCCCTTAGATTAGGGCTTCGTCTACCCTTTCACCCCTTTTTCATCAACCTTTTAGACTATTACTCCCTGACTCCTACTCAACTGGTCCCGAACTCCCTTCGGACCATTTGTGCCTTTCTTATCCTTTGCCACCATCTCCAAATTACCCCCCGACTCTCTCTCTTCTGCTGCTTTTACACCCTCAGGCAGCAAAGGGGTTGGTGGCTATTCCAGCCCCGACTCGGTCGGGTCCTCAAGTTACTTCTCCCTTCCTCGGTCAAGGGATGAAAATCTCGTTTCTTTTTGTTGACCTTGATCAAGTCAAGTTCCGGTAGGGGGATCCCGACCTCCGACCCAACATGAACTCCACCATCCTCCCAGGATATCAAGAAGTGCTGGGGCAACTGTTGACTACCAACATCCCCAGATACAACTTGCTTCTGTCGGAGCACAACCTCTGGCTGGCGGGCCTCACCACACAGAGCGGTGAGTAATAGACGCCCCAGCACTTAGCCAAATTGCCCGTTCCTCCTCCTTCTTCTTCTCTCTTCTTTTTCTTTTTTTCTTCTTTTTTTTTACTGACTTCGACTGATGCTGTGCAGCAATGAAGCCTCTGACTGCCATGGTCAGGAAGGCTGCAGTCAAGAGGATGAGGGCCCGGGGTGGCCCGAGAGATCATCTTTTTTTGAAGGTCAATCCACAAATCGACCTCCTTTGTTTAGTGGCATAAATTATTCATATTGGAAAGCTAGAATGAGAATTTTCATTTAAGCTTTAGATTATGAATTATGCAGTGTCATTATTAATGGTCCTAGCACTCCCACACACATTGTAGATGGATCTATTGTTCCTAAGCCCGAAAGGGACTGGAATGAAAATGATAGGAAAATGGCTCAGCTCAACGCCAAAGCCATGAATGTCCTATACTATTCTTTGGATGCAAATGAATTCAACAGAATATCCACTTGCATTTCAGCCAAAGAAATATGGGATAGGTTGGAAGTTACTCATGAGGGTACCAACCAAGTTAAGGAATCTAAAATCAATATTCTAGTGCACAAATATGAACTATTTAGCATGGAACAAAATGAGTCAATCACATGCATGTACACTAGATTTACTGATATTGTAAATGGCTTAAAAAGTCTTGGTAAGACTTATACTAACTCTGAATTAGTGCGCAAAATTCTTAGGTCTCTTCCAAGATCATAGGAAGCCAAAGTGACAGCAATCCAAGAAGCCAAAGACTTGAACATCCTACCTTTGGAGGAGCTACTTAGATCCCTAATGACCCATGAGCTTACAATGAAATAACATCAAGAGAAAGAGGTGAAAAAGAAAAGAACAATCATACTCAAGGCTGCAGAAGATGAAAAGAGCAGCAGTGAAGATGATGAAGATGATGATGAGACAGCTCTCCTTGCTAGAAAATTCAAGAAATTTATGCAAACAAGGAGACCCTTCCACAAGAGAAAGTCTGGAATAAAAATGGAAGGAGAAAGAGAAAGAGAAAAGGATAAGGACAAGGATAAGGATCCCTTAATATGTTATGAATGTAAGAAGCCAGGACACTTTAGATCTGAATGTCCTCAATTAAAGAAGGGATACAAGAAAAAGAAGAAAACCTATGTTGCAACTTAGAGCAATGGCGAAGAATCTTCATCTAAAGAAGAACAAAAAGAGGTTGTCAACATTTGCTTCATGGAGAACGACGACAATGAGGAGTGTCTGGTGGCCAAAGGATCAAAAAGAAAATGGTATCTTGATAGTGGCTGCTCAAGACACATGACGGGTGACAAGGAGCAATTCATCGCCCTTGAAATCAAAAGAGAAGTTGTAACTTTTCGAGATAATGGCAAAGGCCAAATTATGGGCTTTGGTAAAATTCAAATCACTCCCTCCACTTTTATTGAAAATGTTTTATATGTAGATGGATTAAAGCATAATTTAATTAGCATTAGCCAACTGTGTGATAAAGGTTTCAAAGTTTTCTTTGAAGCTTCTATTTGCACTGTATCAAATCCCATTGACAATAGAATTATATTCATTGGAAATAGAAATGGCAATGTATACTTAATTGATTTAAATAATTTGTCTATTAGTAATCATTGCTTAATTGCTGATAATGCTAAGGTAAATGAGATTGGATAGCTATGGCATTATAGACTAGGCCATGCAAGGACACACTTAATTTCAAAATTGATTAGAATGGATTTAGTTAAAGGACTTCCAAAACTAGATTTTGAAAATAATAAAATTTGTTATGCATGTCAATTTGGAAAATAAACTAGAAATTCTTTCAAATCTAAAAATATTGTTTCCACTACTAAGCCACTTGAGCTACTTCATATGGACCTTTTTGAACCTACTAGAACCACTAGTTTAGGAGAAAAGAAATATGGTCTTGTGATAATAGATGATTATTCTTGTAATACCCGGTTCAAACGAACCAGATTTGGTTTAGATGAACCAGGCTTGGTTCAGATGAACCAAGCTCCTGACTTTTGGGTTCCCCGGACTAACGCTTCGCTCCAGGCGAAGCGTTTAGCCTTTCGGGAAACCCCCGATCCGAGGCACTGCTCAGGTGAATAAATAGGGAGGATGAGGACCCTTCCTTCATGCGGGCGCACTTCATCCATCAGGTAATTCCCTACCTCAGAGAGAGAGAGAGAGAGAGAGAGCGAGCGGGAGAGAGAAAGAGAGAGCGAGAGAGAGACAGCGTGAGAGAGAGAGAGACAGAGGGACAGAAAGAGAGCTTGGGAGGCAGAGAAGCAATGGAATCAACCCGATCGTCCTCCTTGGTTCAGGCCCGGCGGCGTGCTCACCGCCTGGGCCTGAGATCTGGCCGACGACTCCGCCGGCCGAAGAAGGCATCCGGGGGTGGTAGTGGAGAGAGAGAGAGAGAGAGGGCCAATTGGCCCTCCTCTCGCGCGGTGGCGAACCGGCTTCCGCCGAACCGGCTTTTGCGGTTGGTTCGGGCCTGGCGGCGTGCTCGCCGCCTCGTCGGGCCCGAGCTTTGGCCTGTCGCCTCCACCGGCACCGGGAGTGCGTCCGGTGGAGGTCCGGCCGGCCAAGGTGGCCGGTCGTGCCGCCGGCACAAAGACGTGCGCGCGGATGTGAGGGAGAAGATGAGAGAAAATTAAGGAGAGGGAGAGAGAGGGGAGGCCGGCCGCAGCGGCGGCCGGCTCTGGTCCGACCAACGGCGGCCAAACCGGCCCCAATTTGGCCGGAATCATCGCCGGCGCGATGAATTCCACGCGGGAGCAACGGAGAGAAAGAGAGAGAAGGAGAGAAATTGAGGTAGAAAGAGGGGAAAAGGAGCCGCGGCCGGCTCCGGTGGCCGGGCCGGACGGAATTAGGCCAGCGGCGGCCCTGGCCGCCGGCCGGATGCTGTCCTCTGTTTCGGGTGAAACAGAGGAGCTGGGATCAAAGGATTGAGAGGGCTGGCTGGGCTGCCATCTTTTGGGCCCTATTGGGCCGTGCAGAGAGCAGTTTTGGGGCTTATTTTTGGGCCCCGTAACGGGCTGGGATTAGCAAGAAAATTATATGGCTAGAATCTGGGTGAATTCTAGTTTCATGGGGTATTTTTACTTCTCCAATTGGGTGTGTATAGTGGGAGATATTCGAGCCCAAAGTTGGGCCCATGAACTAGTTTGGGTAGGGTCTTAAGGGTCATTTTATTAATTAGATTTCCATGAATTAATTATGTACATTGATCCTGTAGGTGCCCAGACATCTGATTAGTTGGTTCATCATTTGGATTTTTGCGTAGGAGGTAAGTAAGACTATTATGCAATTTAATTGTTTAATTAATAAATTAAGTATATACCGTTTGCATGCATTTTTATAAATTAACTGAATTCTCTATGTAGCATGGAACTGTGGATTTCAAATGAACAATTATATGATTATAATGATTGGTAATATTGTAAGAAATGATTTATTGATGTATATGCCAGAATTATGATTGCTGTACGACATGTTTATATTGAGGTGATTATATGTATTTCCTTGTATTGTGCAAACCATTGTGAGATATTGTGAGATACAGATGCATGATGCACATGTGATGAAGATGTTAAATAGATTTATATGTGTCACCGTGGTTCTCCTTTACTATGGCCCCACACATTGTAGATGTGTTCTGTATGATTTTTATGGCCACACACACTGGAGATGTATTCTGTTATGATATGGCCCCACATATTGTAGACATGTTCTGTATGATTTTTATGGCCTCACACACTGACGAGTGTGTTCTATTATGGTATGGCCTCACATGTCTTACAATGTGTTCTGTATAATTTTTATGGCCACATACATCGTAGAGTGTATTCTGTTATGGTATGGCTCACACATCGTACCATGTGTTCTGTGGATGTTGATGGCCACGCATCTGGAGGATGTGCTCTGATTGAGGTATTGCAGGGCCGTGGGACACATAGAAAATCTATAATTACATAAACAGTGAGTTTGCTAGAGTGCATATTCTGATGCTTATCAAATGTTCAATTTATGTTAAGTTGACAAGATGCATATGTTGATGACATGTTAAATATAATTCAAGTATGATATGATTGTATAATAGGCTTACTTATTGAGTGTAAACTCATTAAACCTTCATAATGTTTTTCAGAGCCTCAGGGTTGATGATGGATATTCGGAGTTGATGGAGCTTCTAACAAATAAAATGAGAACCATTGCATTGGTGTAATCCTATTATGTTTGTGTGTAGGGCTTGTTATAGCCCAACTTTATTAGCATGACTTGGATGTAGGGTTTGATACCCAAAACTTATAACTATCATTTGTATTATGGTTGGTTTCCATATTCATTGCCATTTGAATTGTATATCAAGATTTTTAAGACACCTTGCGTGCCCGGCACGCGGCGGGTTGTCACCCTAGCTCAAAATTTTTGGGTCTGGGGCATGACAGCTTTTATGGTATCAGAGCTTAGGTTTTGACCCTAGGGACACAGACATATTGACATGATAACACGTAGTGAACATATTTGGATGACATTATACTTAGAGACACCTGACACTTTAGTTTATGATGATATTAACCACATCTAATTTAACAGAAAATAGTTATGGCTCGCCGTACTAGGAGCCAACTGTATGAGGAAGACTCTCCGGCCGGTAATGCTGATCAGCCGGTGGGTCAAGGAACTACTGGAGGTACGGCCCCTGCCAACCCAGTGGGAATTGAGCACCAGCGATTCCAGATGCTTCAAGATCTCTCGGGTATGGCGTAGTCTATGCAGGACATGCAGCATCAGAGTATGCAGCGGAAGCGTGGTGGGCCCATAACCCACAGGACCCAGGTTATGATCTTAGGGACATATGCATAATGACACTCTAGGCAAAATACTTGGATGACATTGAGACAATTATGACTTTCAAGGAATTTCAGGAAATTATGCTTTGGAAGCTTGAAATTTAAAGTTTATCAAGAATTACAAGTTTGATAGGAATTGAGAATGAACCATCGCAAGCCAATGATATTATGTGGGCTCCCTGGCTGGTAGCCTTGATCAGTGGGGAGGTCAATGAGGGGATTCTAGAGGTTTTAGCTCCATTAAACTTGTTGGAAATGATTCGTAGCAGTTTCAGACCTTTAAATAATGTGGGAGATGAAATTTTAATCGGATATGCAATAAAAGATAGAGGAATATATGGAATAAACATAGTAGTGGAAAATTGCAATTGATGACTAATATGACTAAGATAACACCATTATATTATATTGCAATTGAGTTGATATATGGATTTTGAGGTATTAAATCTGAATCTAAATGTGGATAAAATGAATTTTTATTTGTAGAACTTACACTATTGAGATTGTAAGTTAAGATTATAAGCTAATCTGCCGATTATAGAAATGATTAATATTGATGATATTTTGGTAATGAAATAGTTAACTACATGCTTTTGATCAATTACAATTGAGTACTTTCTGAATTTGAATCTGGATGGATAAGTATATATAGTGAATTTTACTAAGAGAACTTTTATTATGGATATTACATGTTCAAAACTGATTGTTAATTGGCTAGATGTGGAGATGGTTGATATTGATGCTAATGAAATAGTTGACTGCATATTATATCTTGATGGACTGTTTAGGAAGAATATAAAATTTTAAATTCTGAGACAATTACTGTTTAAGTTTTTGAGAGCAGTACAC